>JAMQGT020001631.1:0-17513 GCA_024447675.2 Pterophyllum scalare | reverse complement strand
CCATGTTATGTATTTCGTTCAGTTACGTATTGCTGTCAGTATCGCGCTTGGAAGGACCCATATGCACTGTAGCTAGCTGGGTGGAACATCTCACTAGCTTTCTGTATCTCTTTCTATGCTGTACCTCTCCTCTCCCTCCCCACCTCCTCAATCCATTTCTTTCCTCCTAGTCAGTGCAGTGTTTTATGGCCTAATGACCGTGAGATTATGAGATCTGAGGGGACTAAGGACAGTAGAGCTGCATGGGTACTTTGAAAATTATGTGACCAATGATGAAATACCCAGCCTTTGTGTTGACTTTATGTAAAAATAAGGATTTTGAGATTATATCTAAAAATGCCCCCTTATATTTATCTTATTTATTAATGATTTTTTTTAAAAATTGTTTGTGTGTGTGTGTGTTTTACGAGATTAGTTTTCATTTCTTTGTTGGGGTGTGTGTGTGTGTGTGTGTGTATGTATGTTTGTTTGTTTGTTTTTTTGTTCTTTTGCCTTTCTTAATGATTGCTGGATTTTTTTTATTATATATATATATATATATATATATATATATATATATGTATGTATAAACTTTTTTTTAAAATATAATTTTCAGACATGTTTAGCTTAAAGTAAAAAGATTAATTATATCTTAAAAATTGAATAAAAAAAAAAGAGAAGAAAATTATGCGACCAGTATTGATTGTCTTTATCATTTTCATTGCAGGCTCGCATTAAGGCCATTAACACATTCTTTGGAAAGAATGGCTTCTGCAGCATTCAGGATTCAGGCGTGTACAGTCAGCATGCACCGCTGCAGACCCCGTATGACTCTCCAGTCTATATGCAGCAGATGTACAGCCCTCAGCAGCAGTACCCTGTTTATCCTTTAGTGTCTCCCTCCTGGAATCCTTCAGGCATGCCTTATTTTGAAACGCCGTTGGTGAGAACTTTAATATACTGTTCAGAATATCTCTTTAAAAAAAAAAAAGAAAAAAAAAGTTTAATGTAGCAGCTTTAAATGCTGTTTAAGTTAATAAGTTTCCATTGTAACTAATATTTTTAGCCTCTATTAACTTACAGCTGACAGAAGCTAAGCAGTTGTTCAAAGTGTCAGAAGTGCTTTTTTGTTTTTTATTTTCCCTGGAGTTCATTACATTTCTTGCTGTTTGAATTGTAGGCACCTTTCCCCAGCAGTGGATTCATGAATGGTTACAGCAATCCTGGGAACTACAAAGCTAATTCAAGCTCAGCCAACACACATACTGCTATGAACAGGAATGGGTAGGTGCAATAATGATACAAACCCCACATTCTTAGGTGTAATGTCCACTTATGAATGGGTTTAGGATTCCAAAAATAATTGGAAATTGGTCCCTTTTGAATGTGGTTAAATCCTCTGTCTGAGGATGGTAATGTTAACAATGTTCACTGGGATTGCTGTTGGTGCGAATCCTTCCAGAGTTCATTGGATATTTTGATGTTTAAGTATTTTCAACCTGTCATTTAAATATTTTAGAGGCACAAACCAATCATGCCCTTTGTTTTTGTTGTTGTTTTTTGTTTCACTGTCTTGGTTAATGTGCACAATCCTATAAACCCGTACTTTTGTGGTACAGCTAACTTTATGTAATACAGCTTGTATCCTTTGTGTGAACCTAGAAGTCATTCAAAAGATCACCCCAGGCCTGGAGATATGCACCCTTCTTCCTTTGCTCCAAGGACCCAGATGGATGGTGTGTGTGGTCCGTCTCATCTACAGGCCCTGCAAACATCAGGGACCCTAACTGGCATCACACCACAGCCAGTCTCTCTAGCCTCCTTCAACCTTAAAGATATGAGCGGAGCTGGACGTGGCAGGTCAGTTTGTATGATCCTGTCTAACATTATAGAGATGATATCCAGTCTGTGGGGGTTGTTTTTTTTAATAAATAAAATTATAACTTCAGTATTGCTTTTTTGCAGAAGAGGCACCCATAGAAACATGAGGAGAAAAAGGGAAGATGAGCATACTATGGTCAGTCTTTTGCCTTTTCTCTTTATTTAAAAAGTTGTCTGTCAGGACTGCATTCTACTGTTCGGGTTTTTTTTTTTTTTTTTTTTAAATAATTTTTTTTAAAAATAATTATTTCTTAATCCAATGCAGAAGCCTGTCCCTGTAACAGAGACAAAGTCTTCACATCCAAAGTTTGACCTGGCAGCTTCCAATTTTCCTCCTTTGCCGGGATCTGTGGTCAGCATGCAGGAGGAAAGTGTGCCTGAGATGCGCCTTTCTGATATTGTGCGCGGCCTAAAGGTGACGAAACAAGGTGAATATTTTAACTCTCCTGGTGCTTCCTACTCTTAAGACTCTTTCTACAAAATTTAAAAGTGCAAATGCATATTTTATTTCTTATTACAGTCTGCCAGCAAAGACGTTCACACAAACATCTCAGAGGGTCCTATAAGCAAACCCAATCCTGTAACCCCAACTAAACATGCTGATCTGTCTCCCCAGACAACGGCCCCACCAGTCTTAAGGTAACCTTTGATTCAGGCTGATGTATCAGTGAATTACAGAGGTGTGCATTCATGGAAAAACTCCTAATCACTTTTTCTTTCTTTTTTTTTTTTTAATTTAGTGCTTCTCCTGTAGTAAAGGAAGTGGATACTCTTGTAGTAAAGGAAGAAGCTCCTGAATCAAAGGGAAAAAGCTCCTCATCCACACAAGATCACCCTCCATCACCTTCAGAACATGCTCCCTCCAACTGCAGCCAGACCCTTTCTACAGAAACACCCTTGTCATCTCCTACAACTCCAACATCAGAACTGGTAAGAACCCATTTCCTGCTGAGTACCACATTATACCCCGTTGCAACATCAGCTTACAACTCCCTACTGATTCATAGATGAATCCTGGACTGGTGTATTTGGCTTTGAGTTGTAGCCAATTACACTGGAAACATATTAATATGTATTATGTGAAAACTGAAAGAAAATCTAATTGTCAAATGTATGTTGCCACTAGGTTTAACACTCTGAACCCCATTGGTTTGTTGGGTATTTCTTTACATGTCAAATCAAATGCAGTAACCAGGCAGAGGCATCAGTTACAACCTTTTTCAATCAACAGTATAATCAGGACTATTTCCACTCCACATCTAGAGAGTTTTGTTTTAGAATAGTACACAGAGAACCCTTCCTTCTGTGGACTGTTACATTGTTTTCTCCATTTGGATTTGTAGCAACAAGCAAGGTACAGTGTCAGCTGTTACAGAGCCTAAAACCTAACCAAACTCATAAAAATATTGATTTAAAATCTTTTCAGACCCCCCACACTGCTGTTCTATGCCATCGATGTTTCCGGTCAAATTTTAGTTAAATTTAGTATTTTGCTATCTTGATTTTTAATTTTCACTCTTCTTTTATCAGAGTCTTAGAAAGCTCAGCTATGCAGAGGTATGCCAGAAGCGGGCCAAAGATCCACTGCCAACACAGGTGCCCTCTCCGTCTCCTTCTCCTGCTTCTTCAGCCAGCCAACCCCTGCAGGAGCTCAAGGTCAACAGGGTTGAGGAGCCTCGTCCCAACTGCCGACAGACTCCAGAGAAACGTGGAGATAAACGGCCTCTTCGGCAACCATCGCACTCCTTCAGAGGGGGAACTGGCCAAAGCAGAGTCCGAGAGACAGGGCAGAAGATTCGGGAGCATCAGAAAGGGCCTGAATACTGGCAAACTGTTTTCCCCACAGCGGGGAGCCAGACGCAGTGGCAAAGAACAGAATATCCCTCCAAGTTCACCAAAATAACTAAAGGAGGAAAATGAACTCAAAACAAAGTGTGTGTGTGGTATATATATATATATATATATATGTAATATATATAAAGACAGATGCCTATATTTCATGACTTTGTCAAATCTCTTTCAATTACTGCAGTGGTGAAATTATTTTAAAGATTGTAAATAGATTTTTTTTCTGTTAGGAAAATGTGGTCATGGGTAGATTTCAGTGTTGGCGGTGATAAAACATGCTTTGCTAAAAGCAATGTCACCATCATATTGAGAGATGCCACGTGCTGAATTTGTGGCATCTACATTTTGTGGTTTAGAAAAGATGAGGTCTATCTTTTTACTTGCAGGTAATCTGAAAAACTAGTAACCTTTCGTCAACAGGACAAAGGTACATTTGATATTGTCAGCATTTCAGTCATTTTGCATTGAAATCAAGAATGTAATTTTTGCCATGGACTTGACATGTTCAACTTCAGAGTGGGTTTTTGAACTTTTGGAAGGTTGGAGTAGCAGTATTTGTAGAAATGTTTGTAGTCTTGCTCTGCAAAGGGTGAGTCTTGGTGAAATCTTGTCTTGAGCTTGTAATCCTTATTGGGTTTTGTATTTTGCAATAATTTTCTGTGGTACAAAATTAGTACTGCTAACATTAGAATAAGTGGCATAGTCTCATGTCATTTTTATTAGACCTTTTTGTTTTTGTGTTTTAATAAAGCATAAATATCCATAGGCTTTGCTGACCAAATAACCTACTAATTCTAAGGATTAGTGTCCATAGGTGTGAAAAGCAATGATTGATCAGGTCTTAGGAACACTGACATCTGATTTGTAAAATGACTTAAAGGGGCTGGTCTGCTAACTTTGGTTTCTGAGTTTTATTGTTTCATGTAGGGTTCTTTCTGGAGTGGAAGAGTTTATGCTGAGTCAGGTTTTTCTCGGTGAACACTTGTCTTTATGGATAAAATGTTATGGACGGTCTGAGGGACAAGGAGCAGACATTTCCTCCTCAGTGCTGAATGTTTTTCACTGCTTGATTTTAAAAGTAGCATTTTATTGCTTGAGTCATACGTCCCATCAAAACAGATGAATGTAGCTTGTGTGTCCAAAAACCACTTTTTAATTCTTTTGACATGTTTGTTTTTCTTTGTGTATGCAAATTCAGTTTTTGCATTATATTCTCAGCTGTTTTTCTTCATGATATTCATGTTTGTAGTATTTTTGGTGTGTAGACTGATCTGTTTATAAGGAGTTAGATGATGATTATGGTAATGCAGCTCATGCCTCAATGTTTCAGTTATTAGAAATTACTCAAGGATGTTAAGATCAATTTCTCAACTTGTGCTGGGATTTCTTTTCTAATATGGTTTAAGGTGTTTCAAATAGAAATGTGTATAATTTAAGATATTACTATGATTCAGAAGTTAACAATTTACTGCAGTGTTCAACCTATCTTGTAATCAGTTTGTTTTTCTTGGTGAAACAGTGTCGTGTGTGCGTGCGCACAACTGAATGAGATGCTCCTTGTGCATCAGACTACACGGAGTTATCAAACCAAACTCCCTTTAATTTCATTGTAAAAAGGTAATCAAGGGTGTAAAATTATATTGAACAAGTTTAAGTTTGCAAACAAACCTCATTTTGTGGCAACAAATCTAGTTTATTGTCGAACTTGGTTATAATCACTGCAGACGGACTGTGGCTGGTTTGACGGTCCGTTATGTCACTGTGCGTCCCCCCCCAAAAAAAATTGTTTTGGTAACTTAATCTTGGATGAGAATCATAATTTTTCTGGGCTTGATTTTGTAATTTTTTTGTTTGTATGCTGAACATTTTACTAGCTTGAAGTATTAAGAAATAAAAGTTTATTTTTTAAATGGTTTTCTTTTGTGTGTTCACGAAGAAACTATCAGTTCAAGGTTTTTCAGTGCCATCTGCCAAGTAAACATCCGGAAACATTATATAACCACTGTAGGCGCATTTGGCTTGCAGTCTTTAGTGGGTGCGCTTTGGATGGTATCTGACGCTAACGAAGCGGAATATAATGTATAAGGCTGACATAACGGCATATTCAGAGGAAAGTCGGGGCATATGTAAAGATTCAATGATATCAGTTTGGCATTACATCTACGCTCCTCAGATCAATCTTGTTACGTAATACGTAAGTTCTCTCGCGGTATTTGGGCAATGGAAGTGTCAAGAGTGTCAACAACGGCCAAGCAGTAACGTTGTCCGGAGCTGGGAGGGGGGGAGAGAAGAGGCAGTTTAAACGTGGGGTAGGTTTTGGGTATATTTAAGAAAATCCATTGTTAAATGTGATATATTATAAATGTATATGTGTGGATATTCATAAAGCATGCGGTGCAGTGTGCAATCGTGGCTTGGGTTGTGGACAGAGTTCTATTTAGCATTAGCGTGCTAACATGTAGGGTTAGCTACTAACTTGGCGGCCGTGTTAGTGTAACTTAGAAGGCAAGCTAACGAAGCTTCCACTAGCACTTAGCACGATATCAGCTAGATGATGTTACTTACACTAAACATCTTTTTGCTAGACGTGCCGTGACGTCTGATAGTTTGAGTGAGTTTCTTAAGTGTTAGCCTCCATGTTCGTTATAATGTCACGTATGTTAGGCTTTGGAAAACAGTGTTTCGATATGGATATGCTACCTTGCGGCCCATTTCTTATAAAGTCATTATAGCTAACCAGCAATGGATTGTTAACCTGTGTGTCATGTGTACAGTGTGTAACCTAAATCTCATAGCTAGCTACATAGCCGGACGACCTCGACAGCGCTTGTAGCCAACGCCAGTGACTCGCTGATACAATGTGGAGGTTGCATGGTGAGGTTCTTTGGCTCTGCTGCCTCATCACTGAACGCTAGTCCCCCATCGTACCCAACCGAGTCTAAAGAAATGCTCCAAACAGGCCCACAGTATTCGGCCTGTGTACCACCTATTCAGATGTTAGTATGAGTAGGTTACCGGGGGTATACGCGTTTTTGGTGACAGATGAGCAAGCACATGTAATTAATGGCGATTTAGATTGCAATTATTAACAGGTGCATGGCATTCATGATAGGCAAACTAATGGTGTAGGTTGATTTATTTATTTTTTATTTTTTTAGTTAACATCTGAATAATCCAAATTAACAGCTGAGTGTTTTCTGGTCAGCTGTTGTTTTTTCAATGGAAAATCACTCTCAGTAGTCTAAATCTAGTTACAGATCAATATGTAGATCACTGTAGTAACATCTGGTAGTACCATACCTATTCCCTTAATATAATTTGTGTCTTGGCAACATAAGCATCAGCTGATTAATTGCCTGATACATTAGATGACATTGCTCTGTTTGTTACTGTCTTTTAACAGAACATTTGTCTGAGATGGCGGATGACCGACCCTTCGTATGCACTGCCCCTGGATGTGGGCAGGTATGATTCCTCAAGGCATATCTGTTTTTAAAGCAAGCATAGAAATCTGAATGTCGACTTTTTTTTTCTTATCATTCAATGAGCCCTGCTTAGCTCACAGGTAACTTTGCTGATAAGGTGCTCTACAATGCAGAATACGATCAAGCGTTGCTTTAGCAGTAGAAACAAGGGGCTGTTCATCTCATATCAGGGTTAAAACTGTCGTGTATCAGCAGCATAGTGAAAAGACTGGAGTTGTGCTTTATATTCTTTACATATTATGTGTGGCATCTTTTGCAGAGATTCACAAATGAAGACCACCTGTCAGTCCACAAACACAAGCATGAAATGACATTAAAATTTGGTCCTGCCAGGACAGACTCTGTTATCATTGCAGGTAATGGCATTGCTGTTTGTTTTTATTAAATCAAGCTGAACTGAGGAAATGGAACGTTTTCAGTTCTCATAATAGATGAATAGTTTATAATAGTGTGTGTCTGAAGGAGATACTTCTGTCCTTTAATGCTGACACATCCCCCTCACCCCACAGACCAGACCCCCACCCCCACACGTTTTCTGAAGAACTGTGAGGAGGTTGGTCTGTTCAATGAGCTGGCCACCTCCTTCGAACAAGAGTTTTGCAAAGCACAGGAAGATGAGCAGAGGACAAAAAACCCGGTGAGAGAGGATTACTGTTGATGGAGGGGTGTACTGTTCATAAGATAAAATCTGAAAGCCTTCATCTTCTCATTTTTGCTTTTTGTCTTTAAGGCGGCACCTCTACAAACACCATCTGAAGTAAAAGATGAGGATGAGGGGCCTTTACAAGTTGACTCTTCTCCTCCTGGAACTCCTGATTCCTCATCCAGCATGTCAGAAAACAGCGGAGACTCAAGGGTGAGTGACAAGGTAAAATGTGTTGCAATTTGCTGTTCTTTCATGCAGGCAGAAATTGTTAATGAACCCAAAATAAATGGTCATTTACTTTAATTTATTAACAGGAGATCCACACAAAGCCCGTAGCAAGCTCTGCTCCCACTCCAACTATTGTACGTCCGGGTTCTCTTCCCCTTCACCTGAGTAATGACCCACTACACCCCACGCTGCCATCTCCAACTTCTGTCATCACACAAGCGCCGCCCTCCAACAGACAGCTTGGGTAAAACTAATTTGCTCCTGTTAAGTAGAAAGTCTGCCTTTATCATTCTGTCTTTTATTGAACCATAAAGTACCTTTCACACTCCATACCATCAAAGTTCTGTACCCAGATTAAAAAAAAAAAAAAAATTACATCCATCACAGGGGCTGCTGCATTTCTTCGTGCAATAGAGAACCTATCATTGCTTTCTCAAACAAATTATCTTTCTCTACCAGTTTTTCAACTGCCAAATATTTTGTGACACACAAAACTACAACTTTATATATAGCTGCCTCCCCAGTGAGTCTCTTATCTGTAGACTTTGACTGCAGTTAGCAGCTGTAGTCCATGTTTTGCTCTGCCGTTTGGTGTAGTAGCACATGAATGAGTTTGCAACCTGCTGCAGGTTCTAGTTAGAGTGGTCTTGTAGCTTGCAGTCGATGAACTGAGCAGAAAAAGGACTACCAACAGTTACAGACCAACACAGTGGAGTTGGGCTCCTTCCTGCTATGGGATTGAGACTCACTAGAAAGGCAGTTCAATGGCGTCAACAGTTGCCACAACACAGACCTGGTACTCTTGCAGGTAGGGGACATAATAACTGAAGCTTTAATTAGAGAGGGAGGCAAATATCTTTTACTAAATCGATCCTATTCTGGAACAGATTAAACATTGAATAAAACTGCTTATCAGTCAAGCCCACCTAAAGTCTGTGTGTGGAAAACACTGCAGCGATGTGTCCAAAAAGGATAATTGAATGCATCTTTTTTTGTTTTTCTATTTCATAAAGAGATTGAGGTATGACTTCAATCATTGTATGTCTCCTGATCTATTAAGACAAGTGAAGTAGCTGTTAGAGAAGGGTAAGAGTCCTGCAGCTCTGTACCTCCCCGATTCTCCAGACACCCCTGTTCCTCAAGTCAGACTTACTTTAGAGAAATTTAATCTTGGTGACATGTTCTTGCTGCTTATTGAACTTGAGAAGCTGTGTACAGTTATCTCATAAACAAGTGTTCATTGGAAAAGCAAAACACTATCTCAACCACAGTGAAGAAGCGTCCCTTTACGAGTGTCTACTCTCGTCAGCAGTTCCCCAACAGGTTCATATCCACTGGTGAGGCACCTTCCTAATGGACAGACAGTTCCTCTCCTGCCCAGTCCTGTGCAGATGACCTCAGTTATATCTGTAAGCTATTTTCCAGAATCATTAAAAAAAAAAGATTCAAAAATTGTACTTGGATGGTATTTTACCATATCCTTTTGGTTTTTACTTCCCTTCCACTTTATGGATATTTGTTGCTATGTGGAGCTTGCGAGGCCAGTGAACACAGTGCCTAACATCCCTGGGATTCCAGGACCGCCTGTTGGAGGGGCTAGCAGTGGCTCATCCTCGCCATCTGGGTATAGTCTTCACTCTGAGACAAAGATGGTGAGAGCATTAGTCGTACTGTTATCGTTTTGTAGGCTGCAGGCTAAACACTTCATATTTATATAAACTTATGCTACATCTAATAAAATGTGCACACAGCTCTTTTTGTGTGATTAACATTATATGACCTGCATGGGCTGTTGTCTCCATGTCTTTTTTTTTTTTTTTTTTTTTTTTAGCGGTTGAAGGCAGCTTTAACTCATCAGGGCCCAGGAGCACAAGATGGCGCCAGTGGGGGGTCAGGATCCATCCCTGCTGTTCCCCAGCGACAGGAACAGAGCCAGCAGCCCACTCAAAACTCTGATGCGCCATCACCTGCCCAACCACAGGTAAGTAATACACATACCAAGCTATCTAGTTCTATAGCTAGGACCATAAGCCATATTAAACTCAGTACTAGCAGCTGTAGTTATCACAGACAAAATTTTTAATGACATTAAACATAAAAGTTAAAAAAAAAATCAGGATTGTCAAAATTTGTGCTCAAGCTTGAGCATTGGATTAAGTGTTTTAGGTTTGGATGCTTTAATTTGCACAAAATGGTCTGCTACTTGTGAATTTTTACCATGGTGTAAAATGTCAGGAGCGTCTCTTGCAGTTGTTGTATTTTCCTCTGCTGATTGATCACACACAAGTAGCCAACTTTTACCCCCTCCTCACTCTCCAGGTGTCCCCTGCTCAGCCAACAGGGGGCAGGCGGCGGCGAGCAGCAGAGATGGACCCTGACGAGAGGAGGCAGCGTTTTCTGGAAAGGAATCGGGCGGCTGCTTCCCGCTGCAGGCAAAAGCGAAAGCTGTGGGTTAACTCTCTGGAGAAAAAGGCAGAAGATCTGGCCAACATGAATGTCTCCCTCACGGTGAGTCATCTCCAGGGTGCGTTTGTCAAGCATTTAAACATCCTCACAGTCATAAATTGGTCTCCGTGGTGATATGGTGAGAATGGGGCATGATTTATGTGCTGTATTTCTTTTTGTGCTGCCATTAGAATGAAGTAACCCACCTGAGGAATGAGGTGGCACAGCTGAAGCAGCTTCTCCTGGCTCACAAGGACTGCCCTGTCACTATTATGCAGAAGAAGGCAGCTTTATTAGGTAACCAGTTAAGATAATGAGCTGACCATCAGGTTTCTTGTGCTGTGTCACTTGTGCCAGGATTCATCTGTCACCTCATCCCATCTAATGTATTATTTTTACTCGCTCACCTCTCTAAGGGTGAATGTTGCTCTCTGTCTGTAGCTGCAGGAGGAGAGGAAACCTCCAGGGATACTTCCACTGAACCCATCAGCTCCCCAGCGGCGGTTATTCAGCACGCACCGTCACCCTCGGCAACAAGTCCAGGGGCCACCATCAACGGGTTGAGCGTCCGCGCTGCGGAGGCGGTCGCCATGTCAGTCTTGGCCGGCATGGGCTCGGGCCAGCCTGGAGGGGTTGTCATGGCAACGCAGCCACAGTCAGCCCCGAGATGATGTGCAGACACTGAAAGCCAGAATGAACTCGAGTGGCATTCGGAGGTGGGACTAGTGCAAAGATTTCTGAAAAGGGGGACCTGCCCTTAAATCGTCCATCTCAATCTAAGATCCCCCCACCGCACCCACACGCAGCTGACGATAATCACACAAAGAGATGGCACAGTGCCTCCGTCAGCCCTCCACTCCCAGCAGGCTCCCTTTTCACTGAACCTTTGTCACTCTCTGTATGTAAATATGAATCACACGTCAAACACTCACTCTGCAGGGTTTGGGGTAAGTTCTTGTTCAGTTATGACACTTGGAAAAGGTTTAACGTTTGGGAAAGAAAAATATGAATGGAAAGTCTTCACATCAAAATCACCAGTTATTTTAATTTCCCTTCACAAAGCCAATTCAGGTCACCTTCTTCCCACACACTGGCTGTGATGAGTTTTGGGGGTTTTTTTTGTTTGTTTTTCTTGCTTTTCCAGGCTGGCAAATTTTCTGTAAGATATTTTGTATTTTTCATGCGTAAGAAAAGATTTTTATGCCTGATACATGTTGTTGACATAATGTTTTGCTAATGCAGTGAATGATTGGGGAGAGATTGGCTAGCTGAATGCAGTACATGGTAGCCTGGAAAGTGTCTTGCTTTCTTGTTTTAGCTTTTTCACCCTGTTTTTTCAGTCGTCTGTTTTTTTTCATTTGAGTTCTTACACTTGTTGCTTTAGTCAGCTGAGTTCTTAGCAAACCATCTTGTGGATGTGTACACTGTTTACCCTGTGATTGTGTGCCTGCTTTTTTTTTTTTTTTTTTTTTTAAACCATGTATTTTAACCCATTTAGAATGGATGACATGTTAGTCCTGTGTATCAAACCCTATTGACTGCATGGATTATTTAAGGCTAAAGATTACCACTGTTTATGATTAATCCAATTCACTGTTTTCCTCAGTTTTGCTTCTGTTCTGTAACATTATCGATGCAAAAATTGTCCTTGTTCTGTAAGGATTCCATCCTCGGTCCTAATGTAACACACTTGAAAAGGTTCATCTCTCTGACGGCCTTTAAATGATAATCAAACATAGATTTTTAAACTCCACACCCACGCATTTCTGTTCAGGAAAGACTAGTGCAATATATTTTTCTATTGAACGCGGATGTTCTTGCTTTTGGCTGACATGTGTAGCCCAGCTGCTGGGGGTGGGGGTGGGGGGGTTGGTTGATTTGAAAGCTAAAGTTATGAGGTGACCAAAGTAAATGTGAAGATAAGTATTCTTGAGTGAATGAGCTCTGTAATCTAGTGCATATTTTTAGTACAGTTACAGATGTCCTGGTCTTGTGTGCGTTCCAACTTTTGACGAGCCGTCTCGTATCATGAAGTAGCCCCAATACTTGTGCACGGTGCTTCTTTTTAATTGCAAGTTTTAAAATGCAGCTTATTTTATATGACATTGTACTTCCAAGACTATCATATTTTTTTCCCCCTCTTGTTACTCTTTTATACCATGTTTATTGTTTTAAGATGTTTATTTTGCCCTGTGGGAATGTTAGACCCCCCCCCCTGCCCCAATCACGTGATTGTACATCCCCTTAATTTGTAAAGAGGATAGTCTTTAAGCGTTTGTCAGCAGTGGAACCACATGGGAAAAATGTCTTGGAGGAATCTGTATGATGGAAAGAGTTTACTCAGGCCTCAAGATGGGATACATTACTTGTGTACAGTCTCAACTAATGAATAAGTTGTCTTGGGCAAATAATAAAATAAATTAATGAATCTGAAAGTTCATTGGACTTTGTACCTCTGTAATAGTAAGCTAAAGGAGAATAAGTATTGGGCTTGGAACATTGATAGAAACACAACTCTAAATACGGTGTTGCCTTTACTGCTGGATGTCAAAATATTAATTTGAAAGGTGACTCATTTCTACTTCCACCAAAATTTCCCCACAAATTAGTTCCCAGCAATGGAGATTAGAAAAAAAATTATAACCATGTCCATCCAAGTAACTAGTAGTTTGCTTTTTGGTACAGAAACACATTAGAAACATTATTTTGTGTGAAAACAAACAGCGAAGTATGATTTTTTGTACACTCATTGGCCACTTCATTAGGTACACCTGCATGTAGACATGGCTAAGTTCAAATGGAGTATCAGAATGTTGAAAAAGGGTGATTTAAGTGACTTTGAACATGGCCTTGTTGTTTCTCACACAACCATCTGTAGGGTTTACATAGAACAGTCTGAAAAAGCGAAAATATCCAGTGAGCAGCAGTTCTCTGGGAGAAAAAAAACCTTGTTGATGCCAGAGGTCAGAGGAGAACAGTCAGACTGCTTCTAGCTGATAGGAAGGCAATGGTAACACAATCACTCATTACAACTAAAATGTACAAAAGAGCATCTCTGATTGCACAACACATCAAACCTTGCAGTAGAGGACCAAGCCGGGTGCCACTCTTGTCAGCAAACAGGAAGATGAGGTTCACCAAAACTGGATAATAGAAGATTGGTCTGATGAGCCTCCCTTTCTTCTGTGACATTCAGATGGCAGGGTCAGAATTTGGTGTAAACATGAAAACAATGATCCATCCTGCCTTGTATCAGCATTTTGTGCTGCTGCTGCTGGTGTACAGTCTTGGACAAAAAAAAAACTTTTTAGAATGACAAGTATTGGTTATCACAAAGTTTGCTGCTTCAGTTTTTTTAGATCTCTTTTTAAACCGTTTCTAGGGTATAGTGAAGTGTAATGACAAGCAGTTCAGAAGTTTCAAAGGCTTTTAGTGAAGTTCATGCAGAGAGTCAGTATTTGCAGTGTTGGCCTTTCCTTTTCAATACCTCTGCTGTTCTCCCTGGCATGCTGTCAATCAACTTCTGGGCCAAATCCTGACTGGTAACAACCCATTCTTACATAATCATCACTTAGAGTTGGTCAGAATTTGTGGGTTTTTGTTTGTCAATCTGCCTCTTGAGGATGTTCTTGACAGGATTGAGGTCTGGGAAGTTTCCTGGCCATGGACCCAAATTTTCAATGTTTTGTTCCCCTGCCACTTAGTTATCACTTTGCCTTATGGCACAATGCTCCATCATGCTGGAAAAGGCATTTTACTTCATGGAGCTGTTCTTGGACAGTTCGCTCTCGGAGGACAAATGGCTTCTTTTCTGCCCTTCTTGACACCAGGCCATCCAACAAAAGTCTTCACCTCACTGCATGTACAGATGCATTCACACATGCATGCTGCCATTCCTGCCTGTGAAGCCCACTGTATGCTAAGCAATGATGACTGCATGTGTTTCCTTGCAGGTAACTGTGATAAAAAAAAAGAGCAAGAACAATAATTTCAAGCACCCCCCTCCCATTAAAGCATCCAGTCTGCTATTCAAACTCAATCAGCATGACAGAGCGATCTCTAGCCTTGTCCTCACAGTACTCTCACCTATGTTAACGAGAGTATCACTCAAGTTACATCAGCAGGTTCTTTTGTGGCAGGGCTGAAATGAAATGGGGGGGGTAAGACTTTACAATTATTTGCAATTAATCTTCATAACATTCTATAGTAGATGGAAATTGCCATCATAAAAAATAAAAACTGAAGCAGTAAACTTTGTGAACACCAATACTTGTGTCATTCTCAAAACTTATAACCACAACTGTAATTGTGTGAGGGATATTTTCTTGGCACACTTTGGGCCCCGTAGTACCAGCTAAGCATTGTTAAACTCCATTGTTGATGACCATGTCCATCCATTTATGACCACAGTGTAGCCATCTTCTGATAGCTCCCTCCTGCAGGATAATGCACATGCCACTGTACTCTAATGGCCTTCACAGTCACTGGATCTCGATCCACTGGAGCACGTTTGGGATGTGGTGCTGTAACGGTCATGTCAATATGGGGGTGCATATTATACATGATACAAAAAAACATTTTACTTTGTTTCTTGTTGACTAAGTTGAGTCATTTCCGGGCGCCATCTTTGTTTGCAAAAGCGATAAAAAGCGGCGAAGTCTGATAAATGTATTAAAAAAAATGTTAAGTGTGCAGTGGCGAACACACACACACACACACACATATATATATATATATATATATATATATATATATATATATATATATATATATATATATATATATAAATAAATTGGGACATTTTATTAAATAATTTCTTGATCACTTGAAATACCTTCAGTAAAGTCTTGCGCCACTTCCACGATTAGTGTAGGAAAATACGTGTACAAGCTAGAGCTAGTTCTCACCTGAGGGGAGGGTGGCAGGTGAGCTGAGGTAGCAGGAATGCCGTTTTCCCTCCCAGCTGTAAAAACACGACAGCAGAGGGAGCAGAGTGTCCGCTTTATCCCACTATCCTGTCACAACAATTACCATCAAACCCGGTCATGTGACTGACGGACTCCTTCGGCGAGTTGTTCCCATCTCCCACAGTTATGGCGGTGTCGGGGAGTCGCGGAGATGGAGTAAACAACACGACTTCTACATCTTGATTTTTTTTTCTTTTTCCCCCCACCCCTCTTAGCTTCATGCTGGATCTTACCTGCTGTCATTTGAGATTTCACAAACATCCCGCTGGCTGCTGTGCTTCCAACGATGGCCGACCGCGGCGTTGATCTGTCGGCTCTGCCTAAAGAGGTCAGGGACCAGCTGGCGGAGTTGGATCTGGAGCTATCCGAAGGTAGGGTTCGCATACAGCGGCGTTGAGTGTGGGGTGGAAAGCTCCCACTGAAGTTAATAGCGGGGAGCTTGAGCGTGTTTATGTGCAGTCACCCACAGACAGCTTTCCTGTGTCAGCTGGATGAGAGTCGGTGCTGCTGCAGTGCATCGGGGCACGACTACAAGAATTTATAAAAACAAACTGACCTCCTTTTCAAGCTGGTATTTCTCCATCACTCATCCTTGTTATATTTATAGTATGCGACTCGTGCTTAGCAGGAATCCGTTCACCTTAGGATTTTGGGATGATTTTAGCTTTTCCCCCTCCATATTATGAGTTCTGAACCCAGTATATCTATACCATGCACTGTTTACAGAACATATACGCTCGTGTCTAATGAAATGGGTCAAAGCCCTTTGTGTGAGCTGCATGAGACATCTCTGGACACCAAATGATGCTTTGGGCCCTCCCAACACTCTGAACCCTGAACTGCTACAGATATAGGATAGCATTTTATTTATTTATTTATAAAAATGACTGTAAGAAAAGGGAATATGGAGCTGACTGTTATGCAAGTCTCCTCCTCACACTGTGAATCACTGAGCAGCAACTTGATTGGTGCTGTGCAGTTCTCAGGTGCCTGGGGGTGGATGAGTAATGTTGTGTTTCACATAGAGAGCCAAGCGGTAGGAAGCATGGGCCACTAATGATGCCTCAGTCCCGACTGCAGCGCAGAGCCATATAATTACCTGGAGAGACCCAGCCCGTGTGGAAAGACAGGTGAAACTTCACATGACAGGAGAGAGCCTCAGTACACATGTTCACCCAGCATTTCTGCTTAGTAAGAGAAGGTGTCACGATTTTATTTTGTTTTTTTTTTTCATTCATTAAAAAGGCAGCACCTCTGTCAAATCTGAAGGTTTGGTCTGATTAAATTTTTTCTGTTTGTTTTAGATTTTAGTTCATGAACCGAAGGTAATAGAACGTGTAAGACAAGCAAAAGCAACAACACTACTCTTAATAGACTAGACTCAGAGTGTGGCTGTGGCCTGTTCAGACCTGAGTTGGGAAGAGCTGTGTGGTTAATTATAGGATCCAATCAGCAGCTTGATAATGAGTGAGAATAAGTGAGGATGCTCACTGTATGTTCATCTCATTTAACACGGGTGAGAAGCAGGAAATGAAAAATAACTATAATGATATGTACACGATGTACTGGGATGCAGTAATTGCACATTCGTAACTGTTATTGTTATTATGCAATGCTTCTCCTGATGAACTTTCTAAAAGCTTGCTTGTGAATGAATCAGATCAATTTACCCAGTGTCGATTGGTGTTCTAGGACTATGGGATAATTGCATAACATAAATGCCACTGAGTAGTCCTTTGATTGTGAAACTTAGGCAAATTTTTTATTCAAATCTTCAATAAGAGACTTAGCAAAATAAATGGGTTTAATTGATTAATTTTCTGGTGATCAGTTAAGTTCTGACTATTTTTCAAGCAGAAGACATAAACCTATCACATCAAATTTCAATCATATACTGCTCAAAAAAATAAAGGGAACAAGTAAACAACACAATATAACTCCAAGTAAATCAAACTTCTGTGAAATCAAACTGTCCACTTAGGAAGCAACACTGATTGACAATCAGTTTCACATGCTGTTGTGCAAATGGAATAG
>JAMQGT020001628.1:0-28436 GCA_024447675.2 Pterophyllum scalare | reverse complement strand
TACCATTGCTAAGTCATTACTTACTGTAATGTAATGTAATGACCGTTGCGACAAGTCATTTCGTGAAATTTCTTCCCTCCTAGATTTCCACAATCACCTGTGAGTGGTATTATTGTAGACTGGAAGAGTTTAGGAACCACAGCAGCTCATCCATGAAGTGGGAGATCATGTGAAGAGAACTGAGTGATGGGGCACATAGTGCACATCACACCTACATCTCCTGTAGGTGTGATGTATAGACACACAGTACTTTATACTTTATACTTTGTACTATAAGTACGTTATAATGTATTTACTTCAGTCTTACTTGAAATATGGCTAACATCTCTCCATGTTTCTGACTTTCTCTCATAGAGGCTTCCATCCTCTCCTATGACGGCAGCATGTATATGAAGGTGGTGATGCCAACCATCATGCATACTGAGGCAGAGGATGTCTCCTTACGCTTCCGCTCCCAACGGGCTTATGGCCTCCTCATGGCCACCACCTCACGAGACTCAGCCGACACGCTTCGGCTGGAGTTGGACGAGAGTCGCGTCAAACTCACGGTCAACCTAGGTATCGTATGCCCCACCCACCCATTGCCTTTACACCTCCACCTTCACTGTGAGATGGTTTACCGTTGAGCGGTAACTTCTCTTTCCCGATTCTCTTATTATCTTTTTTGTCTTTTCATCAGTTACTCATTCAGTGATGCCTTAAAGTTTCAGCCATGTTCAGAATAGCAGTCAGTTATCTCCTTTGCATGGGTGTTAATGTGCACATAAATAACCAGATAGCTATTTATTTGGTAACATGCTAAGATATATCATTATGGTTCATATTCATATTCTAAATATGTTTGGGCCATCTCTGAACCAGAAAAATATACCCATATTGTTGTTTATAGAACGTTTGAGGCAGTCAAAGCACAATAAGAAGAATACACATCATACAGAGGTTCTACATCTAGTTTTACTCTGTTCTAGTTTAAGAACAGAGTGTGCGTAGATTTCCTGAGAGGTGATTCCTAAGAATGCCCACTGATCTTCAGTCCAGCAGTCAACAGGAGAGGATTCAAAAGGAAAAACTTTTCTTGTATTTCTAACTAATGCCATTTTTGTGTCTGACATCAAGTAATTTCTGTGTCACCTTTGCCACCTTGCTGTTGTTCTGGATGTTTTTTTCTTTGCTTATGATAGTTTTTATTAAACTTCGTGCTCTTTCAGTGTTTTGCTTTTGTTTGTTTTCCCATCAGCTCCATTTCCCATCATGCTTTGTCAAAAGATGGTATTCACCCCTTCAAAGGCCTTAAGCCTGCGGCCCGTCAGGTGAACAGCCCGAGAACAGAGCGCAGCAAAACCTACAGCTGGCTGCGACCCCACACTTCCAATCCCAATATTTAAAAAACGAGGAGAAAACTTGCAATGAACCATGAGTCACAAACTTAATTATGTATATTGGATATACAATTTGGCTTGTAGATAAAATATGCGATTAGCAGTGTTAAAATGTGTATAACAAAATAACACATTTGATAAATTGTTCTCTGATTGCATTGACTGATATGAGGCATACCCTTATTTCTTAATAAAAGAAAATGCAGCTCAAATTGATCAGTACTTAATATGATTTTATAGCCCATAATAATCCTTGTAATTTTCTATAAAATATGTTAAAAAAAAAAGTGTGAATATTAATAGGTCGAGCTTAGTGGCATGTAGGAATAGTATAGCACTCTAGATTTGTGAATGGGGTTCCTGTGCCTCTGTATGGTGCTGGTGCTGACTGAATCGTGGCTGTTTGCTCCCACTTTTCTGTTGCGGTTGACGGCACATGAAACCACCAGCCACATGGTGACCAACCCTCACTGTTTTCACAGTTCAAAGCAGCAGTTATTCTTGTCTGGGTTCAGATAATTAAGTTGTTTTTTCTCATTTGTAATAGTATCTTCTTTTTCAGAGCATTGTGGCTCTAAATTAGGTAACTGCAATCAGCTTATTGGTGCAGAGGCTTTGGACCCAGAGAATGACTTAAATTGAAAGTCAAATAGTCAATGTTGGGCAGGAAAACCCATGTAGCTGGTAATACAAGTGGCCATTTTACTGTAAAAACAGCACATAAACAACTATTAAGTGTAAACACTGGTAATTAACAAAACAGTAGAAATTCATGTCTTATTTTATTAAGTATTCAATGATGACATCTTTATTTATTACATAACTGTTTGGCCTAAAGATAAATATAAAGAATAAAATGGCTGCCTCACTGCATGTGTACGTCCCCGGAAGGGTGGACTTTTTGTTTTTGGATGTCTGCAGCAGTAACCTTGAAGGATGCAATTTCATCTGTCATTTATTCTTCCCCATCTAGACTGTATCAGGATAAACTGTAACTCCAGTAAGTTAACACTCAAGTTTCATTTTGCTTTCTTTGTTAATGGTATGTTGATACTTTCTTTTCTTTCTTTCTTTTTTTAAAAAAGAAATGCAATTTTGATAATACACCACACTCCACCCATTCCGATTTGAAGGGTGAGTTTGAGCAGCTGGTTTGAGTAATTTAACTAAAGTCATTAGAAATAGACTCAGTTAAATTAATTAAGTTTTTTTGGGAGGGGGATGCTTTCGGTTCATTCTATATAGGGTATAGAATTACAGTAAAAATCATTCTCACACCCCTTTTCCTCTGTATACATAACAATAAACATTTAAAGAAAATTTGAAGAAATATTTTTGGTATTAGATTAGATTAGCCTATATTGTCTCCCATAGGAAAAAATTGTCTTGACAAACAAGGAAATATACCCTACAGTGCCATTAAAATGTATTTACCCCCTTCCTGATTTCTTAGTTTTTTGCATATTTGTCACACTTACATGATTTAGATCATCAAACTAATTTTAATATTAGTCAAAGGTCATATTAAATGTTTGACTTTAAAAACTGCATTTTATGTAAATACAAAAAGCTATCCACACTTACCTGGCCCTATGTGAAAAAGTAATTGGACTCCCTTGTTAAAGCATGAATTAACTGTAATTAATCACATTTTTTGGAAACCTGAGTTTGATTTCACTAGCCACACCCAGACCTGATAACTTCCAGGCCTACTGAATCAAGTAATGAGTTTAACAGAATCTGTCTGACAAAGTGAACTCGGTTCAAAGAACTCAAAAAGCAACACATCATGGCACAATCTAAAGAGAGCTGAGAAACAAAGTCACTGACATTTATTAGTCTGGAAAGGGTTACAAAGCAATTTCTAAGGCTTTGGGACATAAGCAAACCACAATGAGAACCATTATCCACAAATGGAGAAAACTTGGAACCTTTCCAGGAGTGGCGGCCTACTAAAGTTACTTAAAGAGCGCATTGAGGACTCACCCAGGTTACAAATACCACAGGAACCCAGAACAACATCTAAAGAACTGCAGGCCTCACTTGTCCCAGTTAAGGTCAGTGTTCATGAGTCAACAACAAGAAAGAAATGACCACAAAGAACACAAAGGCTGGTCTCACATTTGCCAAGAAACATCTTGATGATCCCCAAGACTTTGGGGAAAATATTCTGTGGACTGATAAGACAAAAGCTGAACTTACTGTAATGTTTAAGTCCCATTACATCTGGAGTAGAGCTAACATAGCATTTCATCAAAACAAAACTATACCAATAGTCAAACATGGCGGTGGTATTGTGATGGTCTAAGGCTGCTTTGCTTCTTCAGGACCTGGACAGTTTGCTGCATTTGATGGACCCATGAATTCTACTCTCTACCAGAAAATCTTGAAGGAAAATGTACAGCCATCAGTTCATGCCCCAAAGGTCAAGCTCACTCAGGTTCAGCAAATGATCTGGAATACACCAGCAAGTCCACCTCTGAGTGGCTCAAAGAAAACAAAAATGAAGGTTTTGGAGTAGCCCAATCAAAGACTGGACTTACATCTGGTTGAGATGTTTTAACATGACCTTAAACAGGCTGTCCATACTTGAAAACCTTCCAATGTGGCTGAATTAAAACAATTCTACAAAGAAGAGTGGTCCAAAATTCCTCTACAGCTTTTCTCCCTTAACAAATGAAATCATCATTTAAGAACTGCATTTTCTATATTTTTGGGTTATCTTTGTCTAATATTGAAACCTGTTTGGTGATCTGAAACATTTAAGTGTGGCTAATAGGCAAAAACTAAAAAAATCAAGAAGGGGGCAAATATTTTTTCATGGCACTATACAGTACCAATCAAAAGTTTGGATGCACTTTGTCGTTTAATGTTTTTTTTCCCTACATTTTGTATTAATACTGAAGTTATTCAAACTATGAAGAAATACATTTATTAACAAAAAAAAGTGTTAAACAAACCAAAATATGGTTTAGATTTTAGATTCTTCAAAGGAGGCACCCTTTGCTTTGATTACAGCTTTGCACACTCTTGGGATTCTCTCAATCAGCTTCATGAGGTAATCACGGGAAATGGTTTTCCAACAGTCTTGAAGGACTTCCCAGAGGTGTTGAGCACTTGTTGGGTACTTTGCCTTCACTCTGCGGTCCAACTCATCCCAAACCATCTCAGTTGGGTTTAAATCAGGTGATCATGGAGGCCACGTCATCTGAACCAACACTCCATCTCCCTTTCTCTTGGTCAATTGCCCTTACATAGCTTGGAGGTGTGTTTGGGGGTCATTGTATTGTTGAAAAAGAAATGATTGTGCACTAAGCGCAAACCAGATAGGATGGCATGTTGCTGTACAGTGGGTACAGAAAGTGTTCAGGCCCCTTTAAATTTTTCACTCTTTATTTCATTGCAGCCATTTGCTAAAATCAAAAAAGGTCATTTTATTTCTCATTAATGTACACTCAGCACGCCATCTCCACAGAAAAAAACAGAAATGTAGAAATTTTTGCAAATTTATTAAAAAAGAAAAACTGAAATATTACATGGTCTAAGCAAGAGGTGCCTACTTTGAAGAATCTAAAAACTAAAACATATTCTGGTTTGTTTAACACTTTTTTCATTAATAAATAATTCCATATTTATACTTTGGATGACTTTAGTATTAATCTACAATGCAGACAATTTTTAAATAATGAACCAAATTAGAAGGTGTGGCCAAATGTTTGACTAATACTGTATATATTTCATTTTTGCCACATTCTTTGGTATAGAATAGGAAATTACCACTAAGACCCAGTACAATACTGGCAGAGTATTACTTAAGTTTGTTGTCCAATTTGAGACTACAAGAAATGCATCAACAGGGTAAAAACAAATCTTTGGCAACATGTTACCTTTGCTCTCAGCAACAAATTTGACAAATTTGGTACTGTAGCTGACGATCTTTATTGTAGGGCCTTTACCATACAATTTTAAGTGCCTTGAGGTGAGTGTTGTTGTGATTTGGTGCTATATAAATAAAACTGAATTGAATTGAATTGAATTGTCAACTGTTACTCCACAAGTAGGCATTTTCTAAGATAAAGTTGAAATTCAGAAAGAAAGCATGAGTGGGATGAGTAACTATATTCTATGATAGAAGGCTAATAACAATTGGTGAAGTAGAGCTTAGTTCAGGCTTTGAGAATTTCTACTAAAATAGATAAAAAAAATATCTGCCACAAAGCATGCTGCTCATTTAGAAGAATTTTTGTTTCAGACAAGATATTGTATTGACATGGCTTAGCTAAAGTCAAGATACAATACCAGTCAAAAAGTTTGGACATACTTACCCATTTAAATGAATGGGAGAGTGTGTCCAAACTTTTGACTGGTACTGTACAGTATGTTCTCTAAAAAGCACATTACTCTCAAGGTAACACTGATTTAGGTAAATGACACTGACCAAGGTAAATTATTATTAAACTATTATTGATTAGTACCAAAATAATCAACTTGACTGTAGAAATTATCTAGGTATGGGCAGTTGAATACAACTTAATATATTTATATTAGATCTTTATATAGTTAGGATGGAAGTACCCAGATCTCTAAAGGGACTTAAGTAACTAGGTTTTTAACCTTTGATGTCCAGTACATCATACCTTGGATTTTATGCAGATACAAATACTAGTCTTATTTTGGGGAAAACTGAAAACTTTGCAGTGTCAAACTGAATGGTGCAGCCATAAAAATGCGACATCTTGAATTTGGATGTTTATGTTTAAACACTGATAATATGCATAATAAGCCTGTGCACATCACAGATATAAACCATCATATCCTTATAAAAACAAAATACAATAATAAAGAAGTATAAACCCAAGGAAAATGTAATATTTTAGTTCCATCTGGTGGACATTTTCAGACAGGTACAATGAATGTTTTACATTGCAATTCTTTAGACAGTTTAAGTAATATTTATGTTAATGAGAACCAAGTGAGCACTGGTTGACAAAATGCATGGGGTTTTTATTTTACATTCCTAACATAAACCAGTCAAAAGTCAAAAGATCCCTGAAAATCAGCATATTGATTAAATTCAATATTTGACTATTTATTGAAAACTTTGTGTTATGTCAGAGGAAACTGAGATTTAAAGTAGGCTAATTCACAGGATAGTTTTATATTTGGGAGAAAATTCAAAATCTAATATGGTAATATGTTGGAATATATTCTACACATTTCCAGGCTACCTAGGGTGAATCATTGAGCTCTTTCTACTTGTAGTGTGCCTGCTGCTGCTTTTACAATAATTTCACAAATTGCTATTTATTGCTTTTACTCATAATGAGGCTATGGAGATCTTTGCCTTTAACTTAGCACAAAAAGTAAGGCAATTTGTGTTTGGTCAGTTATTTCTTTGTTTTAACAATGCTTCTTGGCAATACATCTTATACTGTTGGAAAGTGTGTTTATTTTCCCTTAAATGGTGCAACATTTATAAGGAAAATGTATTTGTGGGTTGAGCAGCAGAGTTGAGTATGTGGGAGTATGGAAAAATTGCCAAATCTTCTCTGAATAAATTGTTAACACTGCCAGTACTTCTTTTTTCTTCAGACTTCAATCATCCAATCCAATAATCGACACCAAACAAGAGTCAATAGCAGAATAAGTTGTTTGGCATTGATAGACAAGTGTAACAAATGGGGGTCTCAGTAGCATGTGGAAGAACCACACACAACCTGGCACCTCCTCATTATGCTGATCACCAGCTTGGTCACATACTGATGACGTCCCATTCCTCAACCAGCATTTGTCGCAAGTCCGGCAGTGTGGTTGTGTTGGTCACTTTGGTATGAACAGCACGCCCAAGCTGATTCCACAAGTGTTAAGTGGGGTTGAGGTCAGGACTGCAGGCAGGATGTTCCATTCTTTCCACTCCCAAATTTCCCACTCTGTGGGGATGAGCATTGTCATCTTGGAGGACAGAGTTCTGTCCCAGATTGTGGAGATATGGGATTGCCACTGGTTGCAGAATCTCATCTCCTTATCTCTCTGTATTGAGAGTGCGTCCAATGATGACAAACCTGATTGTCAGCACCTGGGGTACGAGGAACTCAACACAAGAGTCAATAGCAGAATAAGCTGTTTGGCATTGGCAGAGAAGATTTGACAAGTTTTTCATGGGCGCAACCCACATACTCAATTCTCCTGCTCCACCCAAAAATGCATTTTCCTTACAAATGTGGCACCATTTAAGAAGAAATAAACAGGCTTTCCAATGGTATAAGATTTATTGCCAAAAAGTATTGTTACAACAAAGAAATAATTGATTTAATAAAAATGTCTTTACTTTTTGTGCATTCAGGTAGGGATAGATAGATAGATAGATAGGAGGCAGGTATATATATTTAATATATAACTGCATAATGATCATTGTAATCAAAATTATTCAACTCAGTGTCGATTTGAATGTAAATATAATATGTAAAAATAATGTATAATACATCTTCCAATTATTGTTACTGATAGTTTGAAGGAAGTGCCCCATAAACAAAATTATACAACCTCTTCTGTCAATTTTGAAAATATTGGGTAATATTGCAAATTGTTTCAGACAACTTCTTTTACTGTTGGTTTCCATTCTGTAGTTGATTTCTTTAAATCACCCCAGTGAGAATTGATGGGGTTTTAACTCATTACTTAAGTGGCCAGCGAAGGGCATTCAAGCAACAAATCCTGAATCAGAGTGCTCCTGACCTGTATTTGTCCTTGGGAAGAAAAAAAATCAAAACAACAAAAACAAACAAATCTCTTTGGTATATGGGTTTTCTTCAGAAAAATGTATGTGCTGTCTCCCCGTACAGGATGGTTTACTGCTGACTACCACTGTTAAATGCAATACTGTCAACTATTTATTTAAAATCACTTTTCTTTTTTCTTGTAATGAAATTCTTTTGGTTCAACCATTTTTCTTTTTCAGTGTTGTTACTTATAAACCAAAAAATTTGATGGGGGTGAAAAAGATAGGCAGACCTGAAAGTATGCATTACACATTATAATGAATTTCATTGTGCCACTTTACTCATACAATTATAATCATATAGGGATATTTTATGTAAACCTTTCACTAGGTTGAGTAATTGCAGATGTAACTGTATCTGTCCATCAAGAAACCAACCACTATAACTCTTATAATAAAATTTAATTTCTTCCACAACATGTTCAGTATCTAGATTGGAGAGAGTGGGGTAAGATGAGCCTTTTTTAACTATAGTTAGAATGTTAGGGCAACATCAGTATATACAGTGCCTTGCGAAAGTATTCGGCCCCCCCTCTGCACTTGGAACAGAACCCTGAGACTATCACAGAGCAGGTGCATTTATACGGAGACTTGATTACACACAGGTGGATTCTATTTATCATCATCAGTCATTCGGGACAACATTGGATCATTCAGAGATCCTCACTGAACCTATGGACTGAGTTTGCTGCACTGAAAGTAAAGGGGCCGAATAATATTGCACGCCCCACTTTTCTGTTTTTTATTTGTTAAAAAAGTTTGACACATCCAATAAATTTCATTCCACTTCACGATTGTGTCCCACTTGTTGTTGATTCTTCACAAATAATTTAAATTTTATATCTTTATGTTTGAAGCCTGTGGCAAAAGGTTGAAAGGTTTAAGGGGGCCGAATACTTTCGCAAGGCACTGTATATATATAGAACTAGTTCACAGATTTGAAAGTTGGGGAAAAGAGTTGGTGAGCTTTTCTTCTTTGTGATCAGCTCAAAAATAAGAAATAATGCCAAATAATTTCAGCTATTTATTGTCATGATGCAACATGAATAACATGTCTTGCTGTAACATGGACCACCAGCTCAATTTACCCCAAGCCTTTTGTTGATTTGTTGAAATCTGTAACTAGACTTATTAAAATCTGTGGTGCTGAAGCCCTACAGTATATGATTTGCCCTAAGAACAAGAGTCAATCACCAGGATAACCAAGGACTTTGGCACTGTTTAGATCTGTCAACATGGTTTAAATTTGTACAAGACTCAGATACCAGAGAGACTCCTGTTGCATCTTGTTTTTAACATCACTACTAATTTCTTTTAACCATGTGACTGTTTCCTAACCTCAACCATGTAGTTTCGCACTTAAACAACAAAAACTTTTACATGAGAAAAACAAAAGGTCAGTATCGTCCTATATACAGAAAGATTAAATGTTAGTCCGTGGACTTTTTTCCGCATCATTAAATGGCACTAACAGTACTATAGTTGTCCTTTTAGCTTATTTAAAATCTTATTCCATTAGTATGTATTCAAACTGTATGCTATACAATTTATAATCTGGAATTTTATAAATCCCTTCTGTTACCCCCCCCCCCAAAAAAGATAAAAGTTGTTAAAAAAGTTCCACATTTCTGATTTTCAAAAAGTTTAATACACACAAATACATATAAAATCGACAATTTCAGTTTCTTTTTTTCCCCATTGAAACAGGAGTGCACTGTCAGATTAAGAAGTAAAGATCAAAAAAGAGAGCAGAAAGGGAAAGGAATGAAAGAAAAAGGTTTCTTTAATCCTACGATGAGTAAAAGCAATTTTTCCTACTGTAGTTGCAGCATAGCAGTCTGGTGTCTGATATGAATAATTTAATGACTATAACAAACCTTTGTTTCCCATAAGATCTAGTTTCAAATCCAATTTAAAGTCATTTTCAAGCTACTAATCAAGTCGTAGAATACCTGTTAATGTTCCTAAACTAACTGGTGGGAAAGCAAAGGTTTGGTTTTAGGCTCAGGATGTCCTTAACTTTTTGACTGACCATTGTTCTCAGGCAAGGGACCGGAGACCCTGTATGCCGGGCAAAAGCTCAATGATAATGAATGGCATACAGTGCGTGTGGTGCGTCGCGGCAAAACCTACAAGCTAACGGTTGACGATGATGTAGCAGAAGGTACTTACCTCCATCAACTGGAAATATTCTTAGTGTGTCTTTGTCAGTGTTATTCCACCATGCTACAGCATGTTGCCATAAACAATTTTTAGTGTCAGTGTGTAATTCTGCTGCAAAGAAAGCGTGTAGATATGTAACCATTAGTGTCAATTTGCATTCATCTAATACTGTGTAATGTAATTTTCTCCTTAAATCAGCCCTTTTGTGTTAGTGTCAGACAGTGTTCTCTTTTCTTTTTGTTTGTTTTTTGTCTTTCTTTCAACCCCTCCCCTCCACCCTCCCCATCTCCAGGCCAAATGGTGGGTGACCATACTCGTCTGGAGTTCCATAACATCGAAACAGGCATAATGACAGAGCGCCGATTTGTTTCTAGCATCCCATCCAGCTTCATTGGTCATCTGCAGAGCCTAAGGTATTCAACTTTACTTCTTGCATGTATATTCTGTATATTTTTTAAAAATGTTTCCTTATTTCTAAGTGCCTGTTCTTTTCTGTTCCTCAGATTTAATGGCATGCTCTACATTGACTTGTGCAAGAATGGTGACATTGACTACTGTGAGCTCAATGCCCGCTTTGGGATTCGCTCTATTATCGCTGACCCTGTCACCTTCAAGTCCAAGAGCAGCTATCTCAGCCTGGCCACTTTACAGGCCTACACATCCATGCACCTCTTCTTTCAGTTTAAGACCACTTCGCCGGATGGTTTCATACTCTTCAACTCTGGAGATGGCAATGACTTCATCGCTGTAGAACTAGTTAAAGGGTAAGCTTTACTTTAGAGGATACCTGTTAAACTACTCCATTTTTCAACCTTAAAAACATTACATATCACAGATTAAAAAACTAAAACATCTATGAATTAAGACCATGATATTGTACATGGCATGACTACCAGAATAAGGAGCACTAAAAAGAGATCATAAAAAAAAAAATGTAACATGTAACTTGGGGCTGAATATCTTCAACAAGACTTCAGCATCTGGACTGGAGGAGCCAGGGGTTGAAGCACTGATCTTCTAATTGGTGGAAGACCTGCTCTACCCCTTGATCCACAGCTGCCCCTTTTCAGGTGCCCAGTGCATAATGGGAGTCTCATGTGTATTCAGATAATGGGTTTTTGTCCAGAGGAGTAGTTCTAGTGGTTCTATTTCAGTTTGGCAAACTGGATTTCGTCTTCTTTCTCCGATCTGCTGCAGGGAAGGAGGAGATATTTAGTCATTAAAAGTAATACAAAAAAAGCAGTTAAGGTTACTAACATCTTTCTTTATTATCTTGTCTTGGTTTGTTCTGGTAACTCTTCCAAATGAGCCATACTTGTTCAGTCTTTTTCTAACTGTACTGTCATGAACTTAACAGTTGACGTGCTAACTGAGGCCTGTAGAGTCTGAGATGTAGAGCTTGAGTTTTTTTGTAATTTCTCCGAGCATTGCACAGTCTGACCTTGGGGTGAATTTGCACTCCTGGGAAGATTGTGGCATTGTGTTAACACACACCTTTTGTTTCTTGTTGGCTAGTTTGTCAATAACTTTACATGTTGCAGATATCTAAAGATATAAATTTTGTCTTAACTAATAGTATCCAAGAGGAGTGTGAAATTATCCAAAACCACATTTTGGTTTATACTTTGTTTTTTGGGTTACAGTTTAAGTTCATGTCTTTTCTTAAGAAGAAATGAATAACAAATAAACAAATTTAAAAAAGATAAAATATTCTTTTAATCACAAGCCTGATCTGTTGATCATGATTGGATTCTGAATAACAAAAAAATTTCACATTTCTGCTGTATTTTTGCTCCTAGACATTCCCACATGGGTATCACGGTATGGGAAGATGGAATTGCCATATTGCAGACATTTGTATTGCTGTTTCAGATTTGGTTTCAGAATTGTTACATATAACTAGTGATTCTTCTCTTATAGGTACATCCACTATGTTTTTGACCTTGGGAATGGGCCGAACCTCATCAAGGGAAAAAGTGAAAGGGCGCTAAATGACAATCAGTGGCACAATGTGGCTATCACCCGAGACAACAGCAACACCCACACGCTGAAAGTAGATGCTACAGCCACTAGTCAGAGTATCAATGGTGCCAAGAATCTGGACCTGAAAGGTATACTCAGGATATGACATCTTTGACATATGTTAAACTACATATATATGTGTTTGCCCATTTTTCATTCAGATATAGTGGTTGGTTGTTGAACTAATAAGAAATAATATCATTAAACTTTTCTTTGCCATCATCACTAAACTGTCACTAAAAAACATGATTAACTTAAATTCAAATTGACGAGTCCTTTTGGAAGAAAGAACTGTTATTCAGCAACCATACTGGAATGCATCTGAGCACTTATTTTGAAGCAATTTCCGAATTGACTTTCATTTCCGTGGTCAACAGGGCATAATATTATACGTACATAATATGTACAGGATATTCAGTGTGATCTGATTTTTAAAAAATGCCTAAAGGTTTATCAACTTTGCACGAGTTATTTATTTTTTGTTTTTCCTGGGAGTCATACTTCTACCATTTTTGCTTAGCAAAATTCTCCCATAATTTTCAATCCAGAATTCTTTGAGTGCCATCTCTCTCTCTCCTACAATGCCGCTGCTGCTGCCCTGGAACTAACCTAGAGTGAGCAAGGATACCACATTTTGCGCTGCACCAGAGCAACATAGTTCATCATTGCAAAGTGTACAAGAATAATGCAAATGACAGTTTAACTTTGGACTTTCTGTCCAGCAGAAACTTTATGTGAAATCATTATTGTTTAATTTGTTTTAAATAACATTTCAGAATATTAAATATATGAAATGCCTGGGAGAGTAGCTAGCTGGGTCAATTTTATGGACATTGAAGGACTTCAGACTTTTTTAAAATTTCCCAGTGGTGCCTTGGTGCTTGTTTGCTTTTGAGAAATGAAAGAGTTTTTGGTTCTGGACGTGGATAATTACATCAGACTTAACAAGTCAGGTCATTTTCTGATGTAACCTGTAATGCAACAGTAACATAGTTTGTAGGCTTAAGTGCACGAGAATGTGAATAATTAGAAAACATTTGCAAATCTGTTGACCTTGTATTTGGATTGAAAAAAAAAAGAAGATAGGCGTGAGTCAGACCGGGACAACTTTCATGAGGAAAGTCTGGGAAGTCTGATGTGAGGAGTCTGTTTAGGTCAATTTTGCAGTGTTTTCAATTAGCATATGTATGAATTAGCCCACTCCAAAACTGTATTTTCTTTGATTATGTATTGATGCCAATGATGTCAGTACTAGTGCAACTTAGATCTGAATATAATTTAAGAAAACATTTTCCATAATTATTCACTTAGAATTTTCTGTTTTTTCTTTTCCTTCTATAAAGATAATCTCCCTTACTTTTTTTTTTTTCTGTGCCCCAGGTGATTTGTTCATTGCTGGACTGGGTCCTGGCATGTATGGCAACCTGCCTAAACTAGTGGCTTCCAGAGAAGGCTTCCAGGGCTGTTTGGCATCAGTGGACCTCAACGGTCGCCTGCCGGATCTCCTCAATGATGCATTGTTTCGCAGCGGGCAGATTGAGCGTGGATGTGAAGGTACACCATCCCTCAAATCTCAGCCTGATTTAGACTACTACAACACAAACTTCAACTCCAACTCCAGCAGCCCTTTCTTCCTGCTCAATGCAAACAGTAGCACTTCATCCGTGAATCCATATGGAAGGCGCTTCATTTTGTTAACTGTATTTGTTGCTTCACTTACTCACTGCTAGACTCCTGACCAAACAACAATCACTTCCTCTTATAACAAGTTATCGGCCACATTGGTTGTCTGCTTGCAGAGCTGTCACAGTCACTATTTAAGCAGTGTCAGTGCTAGTGCATCAACATAAAATTACCACAGGTGCTCTATTTTGTTTTTTTTTATCTATGGTGCTTTTGTAAAAATTTTCTTCTGAATGCTATTAATATTTTAAAAATTTATAACCGAAAAAGTAAAAATAAAATAAATACAAATTAAAAAAAACAGATTCTAATGGGTGCTGGCTCAGGTGTATCAGTAAAAGGACAAAAAAAAGTGACACATTCATATTTAGAGCAAATGTTATTTTCACTAGAATATGCTCACTTGGCCTTTCACTAAATCCTGCCCCTTCAGTACGTGAGGACTGTGTCTGTTAAGCTTTCATTCCAGCTCTCTGCATATGTAGTAGTCAGTGATGAGCCTGAAGTTTGCAGTGGTTTTTGAAACAGTTGTTCCAAAACAGAGTCAGACTTACAGTAGCAGTCCGAACTTTTGACTGCTGCTGTAAGTCTTGTATTCATTTTTAGTAGGTGACTGTGGAATTTACTGAAATTAAAACTGCTGCTAGCTAACTTACACTAACTCTGAGAGTTAGCTAAAATGCTTGTGGCTACACATGCTGTGTAGGGTTATGTTAATGTTGTACCGTGTATTGATGCCAATGATGTGTCAGTCTTGAGTGGAACATTGTTTACATAACCATCAAAACCCGCAGAGTAATGTATTCAAATAAGATGCTACGCAGTAAATAAAGTTCCATCTGGTCTCATTGCAGTATCTGAAATAGTGAAAAAATGGCAACTATTTCTTTGTGTACATTTTTATTGAGGTCATTACTAAAATGATCATGTAAACCATATTACTTTTTAAAAAAGTAATACATTACTTTTTTTACACACTGTAGAAAGTAATTTGTTACACTAACCACACATATCACTACTTTTGCATTCGCATTGCTTTTTGTAACATCACTCATATAAATGTACAGTATATATAATCAACTTCACAGTTGATCATGGAATATCTAGGAGGGAAGAAATTCTACAAACTGACTTGTTCCGGTGCTGGCAATTACATCTCCATGCTTGAATTCAAGGAGCTGTTTAGAATCACCCATTCTTTCATTGCATAATAGGTGCCTAATTGTATACACCTGTGGCAATGAGACTGAAAATACCTGGATTTAAAGATCAAACATTAAAGATGGGAGTGGCCCAGTACTGTTGGACACATAATGTCGTATTTTTAAATTGAAGCATGAGCATTTCCTAAATTAATTCTTAATTTAAATGTGTGGTTAATTATATGCAATAGCTACTACTTGGTTAAGGATAGACAATAAAAACTATTCAGTTAGGTTCACACAATAGTATGATTACGTTGTGGTTAGGCAATAAAAATTTCATGATTCTGGTTAAAAAATTCATATTGAAATGCAGTAGTTTCAAAGTGCTGTAACAAAAACATTTTCATGTACACAAAAAAATAGGTTGTTTTGTGACTTCACATTTTACCAGGAGACCAGGCTTTTATATTATATATCATATTATAAAAATAAAAATTCAACATTTCTGTGACCCCTTTGGCTGCTATTTGGTGCTTACAGTGGTAAGCACTATTTTAATTACTGCGGTTAGACTTTTGCTGTTTGGGGTAGCAGGGGTTTACAAAATGGTCAACTGCAGGAGTATAAAGCAAATAACAATGTAAATACTACAAAAATTAGTCTATATCTTTATTCACATGATGTGCAGTTTTCCATCTGGTTTACATCTGTATCAGGCCATACCAGGACTTTAGTCCATCCAGTTTGTTCACAAAGCAAAACTTGCCAAAGGTTTTAATATGTTTTGTGCTGATATCCATTTGTACGTGCATTTTGTACCTACATCAAAATGGGCTGTTGAAACATTTTGTACAAGAAAACAAATGTCACTGTGGACAAAATGTTTCCATCTTCTTGTGCAAGTTGTCCATTTTTTGTGGCTGTTCTTGTCATCCTCTGAAGGTTATAGGCCATCTTCCACAACCTGTTTTGCATGGACATCATTTTCTGTACAGCAGTTTTTTTCTTATGCCTGCCATATCACTGACTTGGACATTTGACTGCATTGTATTGTTTATTGTTTTTTTTTTGTTTTTTTTTTACATTTACTTAATGACCCCCATGTTAAATCAATAAATGTGCTAGCTGACAATCCTTTTAATCCCAACAGAAACTGTATGTGTACTCTGCTGTCCTTGGTGTAACAATCTGAATAGGGATGGAAACAATGTTATTTTATTCTACTGTATGCACCACAAGAAAGTATTGGTTGATTAATTCATTTTTCCAAATAAAATCTCATCAGTCACACTTTGTTGGTCTTGTCCATGGCATTCTAATGTGGCATTTTTGTGTGCTTGGATGATTTTTGTATGGTTTCTTTCTTTCTTTCTTTTGCAATACACCACAATCAGCTGAAAAGTCTTGTAAACTTTTTATCCATGTCCTGCCTGAATTTCATTACAAGCTTTCATCACATAAAATGGATGGGTTTTTTTTCAGTCTCAAAGCCCATTTAGGATTAGTGAGTTCAGATTGCAGCAATACATTTTACCATCACTAGATGGTGATGCTGCACTGCTAGCAAACAGCAAACAGAAGTAATAAACAAAGAATAAGGGTATGACCTGCAGGATATTCTCATATTGAAGGTCAAGTTTAAAACACCCTCCCCCCAACAACTCAACATCACTTTACTTGGTCCTGAATACCTCCTTAACTGAGCAGCCTGATCTTTTAACCAGGTAAGTCTCCATACAATTATTTGATTTGACTAAGATGACTTTATGTAAACAGTTGGTCTGCAATGATACTCAAAAAAAAAAAAAAATCCTGTTAATGACAGATGAAAATTTGTAATTATTTTCAAGAAACAATTTTCAGGTTTGGTTAGCAATAAGCAATAATTCCCCTAACGAATGTGTGTGAGTGGCCAAAGTATACAAAGAAGCATACACTTAACTAATGTATAAGACGACACATAGCATTTTATAACATTATTGTTTTGAAATAAGTTAGTATGGAGTCTTCTAGTGATTCACTCCAGCCATAATTCTAAGTAGGCTTTGGGTTCATTATAATCACATACACTGTTTTTTCAGCCTCAACACTGAAGTTCTGCTTTTGTGTGTGCGTCTTTTTCGTGGCCTATCTTGTACATCCCCAGGTCCCAGCACTACCTGCCAAGAGGATTCCTGTGCCAACATGGGCATTTGCATCCAACAGTGGGAGAACTATACCTGTGACTGCTCCATGACTTCTTACACCGGAACACAATGCAATGACCGTGAGTAGTATCTCATGTCGCATTCATGTGGCATCACTTCCTTGAAAAGGTGACCGAAATTATATTACAGAAAAAACATTTCAAAATGAGATCTGGAGATATGTCATGACTCCAAATTAATATACATGTTATTAGTTAGTTTTACATTCTCCAATTGTAAAAAATATGTAGCCTATACACTGAATGTTAATTTTGGTGAATTTCAGTGGTGGTGACTAGACTAATGTATGTATGGCTGGTTTTGAGTCTCCCTAGCCATGGATTTCAAATCCAGAAAAAGACAAACCAAGGACAAAATGGAGAATTTAACAGCGCGTGGACAGATTTGTTGGCTTACTGGCTTACCTGTAACCTCAATGTGCAGGACAAAAATAGTAATTTGGAAAGAAATTTCCAGAACAAGCACTCTGTATTTGCTGAAAAGTATCTTTGTGGAGATGAAAGACAGCAATTTCTTAGCTGCTGTGGAAAGCAGAGAGAGCAGACTCAACTACCACTTCTAGTTTTGTGGTTGCTCTGAAAGCACAGAAACTTGTTCACAAGCAGTGAATACATGAAACAGTCATTTGGGGATGAATGCTCTGATATTTTTACAGACTTCAATGCTATGTGCTAATAAGAAACAGAAAAATATGCCTCTCTGCAAATACTGTAATAGACACGGCCATATAATTGCCAAGTAAATATCACCAATTAAATCAAAGACATCAATTCAGTTCTACTATTGTGCAGTTGCATGTTTTATTTATATATGCATATAAAAGTTGGGAACTCTTAATTTGATTCATTTGCACAAACACAAGACCAACTCAAAGCAGCTGCAACACTTTATAGCTACTTATTATTGTTGTTTTATTTGTGTGATTTTATTGAATTTATGTTTTAGTTTCTTTTTTATGATGATGTGCAAATGTGTTTCAATTTTGAACCTATATAAAACCTACTCATGCAACAATAATATTAAGCAAAATTATATCACAATGTACCATGAAACAACTAGAATCTAAAAAAAAAAAAATACAGTCATGCAAAAGTCTTGGGCCACCACTCTTTTAATGATACAGTATACAGTATAGGAATATATATAGGAACTAGGAATATGGAAAACAGGTGCAGCAGTTTATTAATTCAATTCAATTCAATTCAATTTTATTTATATAGTGCCAAATCACAACAAACAGTCGCCTCAAGGCGCTTTGTATTGTGGGTAAAGACCCTACAATAACACAGAGAAAACCCAACAGTCAAAACGACCCCCTATGAGCAAGCACTTGGCGACGGTGGGAAGGAAAAACTCCCTTTTAACAGGAAGAAACCTCCAGCAGAACCAGGCTCAGGGAGGGGCAGTCATCTGCTGCGACCGGTTGGGGCTGAGTGGAGAGAGACAGGACAAAAGACATGCTGTGGAAGAGAGGCAGAGATTAATAATAATGATTAAGTACAGAGTGAAGTATAAACAAGTAAAAACAAAAGTTAAAACATATATGGAAATACGGTACACAAAACAAAATTAGAGTCTAAAACCATATAAGCATTTCCAAAATGAGTGCTCCTACCTGTGGCTTCGCGTGTCATTTGGTCGTGTCCGTGGGTAATGTTGCCATAGGTCAGGAGGTCGAACAGGTTTGGTGGTTCAGTCCCAGGCTGTTCCAGTCTGCATGCCAAAGTATCCGTGGGCAAAATACTCGAGTGCTTGTATAAATAAGGAAAGTTTTATAAAGTGCTTTGAGTGCGCAAATAGAGTAGCTATATAAGCACTATATAAGAACCAGGCTATTTATTTATTGCTTTGATTTTTCCGGTTGTACGTAATTTTGTCCATGTATACCAGCGGCTAGGTGGGCCAGATTTGACAATGGGAAGGTGCCTGAGGGCCAACAGTCCCAGATGACATTATTTTAAAGAATAAAAAATACATATAAATATTATATAATGCTTTCATTTCCATGCAGCAAACAAACATGAAGTAACCAAATGCAGAGCATAAAAGCTCTGACTTTCCAACTGAAATTTATAACATACAGAGACTGTGAAATACTGCTGTGTATTTATGATGACAGAGCAACAGATAAGCTACTGACACTAATGTGAAGGGCACACGGGTACACAGCGCAGGTCTGGCTCCAGAGCCATGGTAGACGTGCATAATCAATTAGGCTGGATCTCAAGCACTTCTTGTTTAAGTTCAGGACAGAATCTGCACACACAAACATGTGGAGCCAAACAAGCTGAACATTTTATTTGCTAATGTTAATCTCTGGAAACTTGTTCTTATCCAGCTGCTGGTTTTGTGCCAAAAAGTGATCATATGCCAAAAAGTGATTTCCAATATTTTTATGTGTTTTGATTGATAATGTCTCTGCTTATATTGGTAAGTAGACTGTAGTCAGCAAGATTTATGAAGGCCTTATAAATGAAATGAAGAAATGACCTGTTTTGCAAGTATCTTTATGACAATGTTACTGTATCTACATTACAATCGACCCAGTCCTTTACGGCCACATTAAATATCTTTATAGAAATGTGATGTTATATTTGTTGCAATTTCTGCTGCCCCCTTGGCCAGATCTCTCTGAAAAAAATTGGGTTTTTTTCCTGATAAATAAAGACTACATAAAAGTCAGTTTGCTGAAACGTGGTTGCAGCTTCTACCTGTGTGTTATTTCTCACTCAAAATAAATTTAAATCATTCATAAAAGATATGTTTGACAGATTATTGGCCAAAAAGTAATTTACACCAGTTTAAATATAGCAAATCTTTTGGTTTTTTTTTTTTGGCAAATACCAAAAATCACTTTTTGGCACAACACGGGTAAAAAGGCAAGAGACAGAAATGCTGGTGTAGCAGTCACACTGAAGCTCAGTCGGCTCCGGATGCAAGTGTAGCTGCAGATGAGGTAGAGTGTCAAACTGTCATGGTCCTGGGCCGGTGGGCCACTGTTTTGAGTTTCTTTTGCGTAGTTCTGTTTTGTTGCATTTTTTGGGTTGTGTTTCTTAGTTTTTCTGACTGTTTGGGTTTTCAGTTTGTTGTAGTTTTGTATGCTGTTTTTGGTTACAGTTATTTGTATTTCATTCTGGTTTTCCTTTGTGTATTTGTCTCCCCGTGTCTTGGCCCTTGTTCCATGATTTGTGTTTAGCTTTAGAGTTTAGTTCTCCCTGTGTTTTCCTTAGTGTCCCTCCCCTGTGCTGTGGAGTCTCTTGTGTCTGTCTTCCTCGTGTTGTCAGCCTGTGTGTTGAAGTAGGAGTCATATGTTTAGTTACTTCCTGTTTTATTTTGACAGTCTTGTGTTCCTTGTACTTAGTGTTTAGTTTTGCTTCCTTTTCTCTGATTCCAAAAAGTCTCAAAAATTGCCGAAGTCACTGGAAAAAGTCGCTAAATTTCTCACTAGTCAAAAGTTGCTAGGGGTTCTGAAAAATTGCTAAGTTGGCAAGACTGTGTGTCACGTATGACCCCCACCTAAGGTGCACAGCGTCACACAGCATGGGCTGTGATTGGTCAGTCCATCTTCTTCTTTTTGAGGTTTTGAAACAGTTGACATCTGTTACACGACACTGCCTCCATGAGTTAAAAAGAGGAATTGCATGCTGAGTTGTATTCATTGCTTGGGCTGGTAGACTAAAAATAACACATGTATGGACAAGACATATAAAATCCGAGTTCCCTGGTGTAGACCTTTCAGAAATCTGAGAAAATCCATATTTACCTTTTTTTTTTTCAGGATTTGCAGGAGAAACCTGAATATGTTATTCACACACCCTTTTGTGTACAGCCGCTGAAGATCTCTTTATTTTATTTTAAAACATAGATATTGGTTGTAAAATGTGCCTGCAGAAACGACTTATGAGGTTGTTTTCTAAAGGAGGACCGACTCATTTGAGATCACTGTCATGCTGAAACATGAAGATGTGGCCAATCATACAGCTTCCTGATGGAATTGCACAGTGGATCAAAATCTGACAGTTCAAAATTAATTTTGACAGGACCTTCAACACCACAGGCTGAAATGAACCCCAAACCATGACCAAGCCTCCACTGTGTTTTATAGATGGTTGTAACAGCTCACTGTCTTACCTCTCTCCTGTCCTCCTTTGTACATAATGATGAGGACTTGAACCCAAGATTTTAAATCTGGATTCATCATTCCATAAAACCCATTGTCACTGATTTTCAGTCCACTTCATGTGTAGTTTGGCATACCTCTGCCTTTTTTCTCCCTTGTTTGCTTTACTTAATACTGGATTCTTGACAGCCACTCTTCCACAATTTCTGATGAGGCTTCAGCTAACAGTAGATGGATCAATTGCCAGATGCATCTTTTAGGTCCCGTGTCAGGTTCTGCTGAATTTTTCCTATTTCTTAAGGACTTTCAGACAGTGTTCATCTGCTGCAGATAGTTTTGTAGACCTGCCATTTCTTCTTTGGTCCTCCACTTGTCCAGTTTCCTCTTTTTTTAAGGACACACTGCACATCTTGCCAGTATGCCAGGTTTTAAGCTGATAGCTCTTCATTGATTCAAAAATACTATTTTATGCCTGTCATTATACTGCTGCCATCATACATGACACCATCTATAAAGATTAATAAGTCTGTCCCAAAAGATGCCATGCAAGCCAAAGCCATGGCATTACCTCCACTGTGTTTAACAAATTAGCTCGTATATTTGGGATCATGAGCAGATCCTTTCTCCAAACCTCACCCTTTCCACCACCTTGTTAAAGATTCGTCTTTGTCTCATCAGTCCATAAAACTCTGTCCCAGAATTTCTGAGGTTTGTCTCTGTACTTCTTGACAAATTCCAGCCTGGCCTTCCTGTTCTTCTTGCTAATTAGTGGTTTGCATCTTCTGGAGAAGTTTTTGCACTTTTGTGCATGAAGTCTTCTGCAAGCAGTAGATTGTGATCGTTTCACTCCTGCTCTCTGGAGGTTGTTTGCTGATGTCACTAACAGTTGTTTTAGAGTCTTTCTTTGTAGCACTTACAATGTTTCTGTCATCGACAGCTGTTGTTTTCCTTTTTCTACCTGCTCGACATCTGTTACTTAGTACACCAGCGATGACTTTTGTCTTCACAATGTTCCAAATGATTGTTTTGGCTATGGGCAATGTTTGTATAATGGCTCTGACTGATTTTCCATCTTCTCTCACCTTCACAATTGCTTGTTTTTCCACTCATAGAAAACTGTCTGGTTTTCATGTTGGTTACTCCTCTAACTATACAGAGCGTAGACTTTCAGCACTATTTATCATTTGAATAATCAATGTAACAGAACACACCTGGGCAACAAAACACAGCTGTAAGTCATATGTTTGAATACTTTTACTCATAAGAAAAATGGGTGGGTTCAGTCAAAAGATGCTATTTTCTGAACTGCGTATCAGATCCTGATGTAAATACCTGGAAATAAAAGCTTCATAATGGTTTTTGATGTTAAATCCAAATGTTTTCAGTCTATAGCAACAGACTTTTGGGTGGGATTGTAGATACCTTTTTTATGCTTGAATTATTCATAGGTCAGTGCTAAGAAAAAGCAGCCATGTCCAAAGAAAAGAAAGCCCGTATTATTTGCCTGTACTGTTGCTAGAGATCACTTTAAAAGCACAATAACTCAGCCACAAAGTGGTAGGCCACATGAAATTACAGAACGGTGCAGTGCACAGAGGTCACCAACTTTCTGTAGTCAATCGCTACAGACTTTCAAACATTGTGTGAAGAGAGCTTTGTGGAATGGGTGTAAAGCATATCGCCAATGAACTCTAGGGCAGTGGAGATGTGTTCTCTGGAGTGACAAATCACACTTTTCTGTCTGGAAATCCTGTGGTTGAGTCCGGATTTGGCAGTTGCCAAGAGAATGATACTTGTCTGACTGCACTGTGCCAAGTATTAAGTTTGGTGGAGGGAGGATTATGGTGTGAGGCTGTTTTCAGGAGCTGGGCTTAGGCCCCTAGATGTAGTGAAAGGAGCTCTTAATGCTTCAGCATACCAAAGCTTTTTGGACAATTTCATGCTCCCAACTTTGTGGGAACAGTTTGGTGATGGTCCCTTCCTGTTCCAACATGACTGCATACCACTGCACCAAGCAGGTCCATATAGACATGGATGAGTGAGTTCGGTGTGGAAGAACTTGACTGGCCTGCACAGAGTCCTGACCTCAAGCCAACAGAACACCTTTGGCATTGATGGACAATCCCATTAATACACTCCTAAACCTTGTGGAAAGCCTTTCCAAAAGAACTGAATCTGTTAAAGCTGCAAAGCATGGGCTGACATCATATTAAACTCTATGGATTAAGAATAGGATGTCAGTCATGTTCATGTGCATGTGAAGGAAGAAAAGTGAATTCTTTTTTGCAATATAGTGTACTTTTCTGAAAAACAACCCAGTAATACTGATTTGTGCCACGACATGGTGTAGTGAGTCTGCCCTAAGCCTAACAGGTGAAGATGATATATATATATATATATATATATATATATATATATATATATATATATATATATATATATATATATATATATATATATATATATATATATATATATACACACACACACATATATACATATGAAGTGCAAAGTTCTCTACCAGAAAACAGCAGTCTTTCAAGAATAGAAGGAAAGACAGCACAGTCCTTGAGCAGCCTTGGACACACCGTCTGGGCCAGCAGCCTTCCCAGAGCTCCGATCTCACCCCTGTGAGACTGCCATAAAATATATTGAAGAACTGATTGAGTTCATCAGCTCTTTGAGTGCCTGTTTCTTTTTGTTGTTGAGATGGTATTGATTCCACATGTGTTGCTGCATTGTAGATTCCTGTCTATGTTCTTTTTGTATTCTAACTTTGCCATTTTCAATCTCTTCTACAGCCCATGTTGCACCTGTTTGAGCTATTCATTGTCACTATCTCTGAAAGCTACTTTTTTCTGGTTGAGGATTGCCTTTATGCCATTTGTGATCCAGGGTTTGTTATTGTGGAAATGACTGTCTGTACAGAAGCTGATGTATTCAGTAAAACAATCAACCTGTCTGTCAGTGTCTATACTGTCCTCATCTGTTTCCAGCAGCACATTCCAATCTGAGCATTTAAAGTGGTCCCTTAGAGCCTCAGTAGCATCAGATGACTTTAGTTGCAGGTTGTCTCTGTACACAGGGTTTGTAACATGTCTGCAGAAAAACCAAGTTATGGTCTGATCTGCCAAGTGGTGGTAAGACAGTAGCTCTGTAAGCTTCTTTGACTTTGGTGTACAGCAGATCAAGGGTTTTATTTTCTCTGGTAGGACAGTCAACAAAATTGTGTGAGGAGTCAGGTGGGAAGAGCGAGAAACATGATTGAAGTCTCCTGAAATTATGAAGAGTGGGATCTTCCAGATTTGCTTCGTTTCAATGAAAAAAGCTCTTCTCTTGAGTAAACTCTTCTCCCCACAGAAGTATAAATTTTTTATCCATTTTCATCTATATTTTACTACATTACCATAGTGCCATCAGAGTCATTTTATGACTCAGACTGTTGGGCGCAGAACAGACATCTGAGCAAATACAGTGAGTGAGAGAGACAGAGGGGAGTTCGTTCGTTCTTTCTTTCTTTCTTGGAGGGGGTGGAGGAGTGTTAGCCTTATAAGATACATTTGGTCAACAGTAGCTGTACATTAAAGGTTTGCAGCTTGTGCCTATTAAAAACAAAATCTCTGTTGCTTATGTTCAGTTGGGGTCAATAGCTGTATGTGATTAGCACTTCATAAGTGTTTATCAGTCTGTTACCTGATACATTTCAGACTATCTATAAATCAGCTTCCTTAAACTCTTTGGGAAGGACCCTGGGGACAGTTTTGCTCTCATGTTCATACCTGTGGCCAATTTAGAATGACCAGTTAACATTACAAGCACGTCTTTTGATTGATTCTACAGTGGAAGCTACACAAACATTTTTCACACCAGGTTGTGACATTTTCTTTAAAGGAGGTGGGGCAAGCTCAGGGAAAACCTTATATATCAAACAAATTAATACACATTTTTATAAATTATCAATTTTTTTTAAAGATTGTGTTTTTCCAAAATGTTACAATGGTGTCATTGCTTGAAGTAGTAATGAAAATAATTCTCAAATTAATCTGAATCAGTAGAGGGCAGAGTAAGCCTAGAGAGAACACCTGAGTACACATGTAGCACAGTTCAGACATCCTCCCCTTTTTTGTTCTAAAGGCCCTGTCCTTCAGTAAATTTACATTTAAAATATAATGGATACATTTAATTTAAGAATCTTTATACAAATACAGAAGTAGCATTGTGGTGGATATTAAGTCTGGGGTTTGAAGAGGGTTTATTTTGCTTGTGTAAAATCCTCAAAATAGAGAACGAGAAATAGACATCAGCAGATGTTTTGTATCCTCCCTGGTAAGGCTCTTCCAGGCCTACACAGTAGTTAGTTCAGCTCTTGTTATGAGGTCTCTAAGCCTTTAGTTTGGTCTTCAGAAAGTTGAGTAAACAGGCATTCATATGGAAAACCTCTTTAATTTGAAATGTCCATCCAACGTGATCCAGTTTCAGGCTTGATCGCAAACATGAAACACATCATACCTGGCGATTCCGTGTGGTTTTGATGCGTATGAATGCCAGTGACACACTGTGTTTGGATCATGATCACACATAATGGCCCTAAACATAGACATCCGAATGGTAAATGGACTGGTTCATATATAGCACTTTTCTACTCTACATGAGCACTTGAAGCACTTCATACAGCATGTCTCATTCACACACGTATTCATATAAGCACATGAAGCTAACAAACAAAAAAGTGCCATATTGATCTTTTTTATACCTTTCTTTTTCCCCTCACAGTGAATTTATTAGAAAGCATATAAAAAATTTGGAAATTGTACTTTTTCAGCATACATAGCACAAACATAAACAAAGCTGAAACATCCTCTGGTTGAAGTGTTTGTGAACATAGGCACATCTACTTATGCTCTTGTCTGGTCATTCACTAAAACATAAATGCATATACTGTAGGACCACTCAGAGTTTCCTCCGAGTGGTCACTCAGTTGACATGTGGTTGCATCACTGTAGCTCCATGTTTGTGACTGCAGAGTAAAAAATGATTTTTAAGTTTAATGTGCTTAAGGCTGGCTTGGGTTTACCTCCTGCTGCTTAATCAACTATGAACAATGCTCCAAAACATACCACACTGAAATATCATTCTTTGGGTATTGAACCTCTTACTGCTTATTAGTGTCAGAATTACATCTAAATGTCTCAGGCACACAGAAGACAGATGTGTTTGTGGTTATTTGATTAACTATACCAATAAATGTCTCATTAGCAGGACTGTTGCCTGGCCAGTGCTCTCACGTCAAACAAATGCAGCATTTTCAGAGAGGCTGGGAAAAGACAGGTTGTTCACAAGACAGCAACATAAAAATGACACCCTTTGCTTTACTAATAATAAATTTATGTGTTATTTGAACAGTTAAACTTTATTTTACCTTACTTATATCATTATAGAATTTTTTTTCAAGTTTATTATTGCCTCTGGAAAAATACAGATGTTGAATCTTTTCAAGCCCTTTCAGCAAAAAGGGCAATATAGTGGAATGCAAAGGTTTGGGTACCCCTGATAATTTTCATGATTTTCCTTTATAAATCATTGGTTGTTCGGATCACCAATTTCAGTTAAATATATCATATAGCAAATGAACACAGTGATATTTGAGAAGTGAAATGAAATTTATAGGATTTACAGAAAGTGTGCAATAATTATTTAAACAAAATTAGGCAGGTGCATACGTTTGGGCACCCCAAAAGAAAAATGACATCAATATTTAGTGGATCCTCCTTTTGCAGAAATAACAGCCTCTAAACACTTCCTATAGCTTCCGATGAGAGTCTGGATTCTGGTTGAAGGTATTCTGGACCATTCTTCTTCACAAAACCTCTCCAGTTCAGTCAGGTTTGATGGTTTCTGTGCATGGACAGCCCGCTTTAAATCACACCACAGATTTATAATAATATTCAGGTCTCTGGACTGAGATGGTCATTCCAGAACATTGTCCTTGTTCCTCTGCATGAATGCCTTAGTAGATTTGGAGCAGTGTTTATGGTCGTTGTCTTGTTGAAGTATCCAGCCCTGGCACAACTTCAACTTTGTCACTGATTCTTGAACATTGTTCTCAAGAATCTGCTGATATTGACTGGAATCCATGCGACCCTCAACTTTAACAGGATTCCCAGCACCTGCACTGGCCACACAGCCCCACAACATGATGGAACCACCACCAGATTTTACTGTGGGTACCAAGTGTTTGTCTTGGAATGCTGTGTTCTTTTTCCACCATGCATACCACCCCTTGTTATGTCCAAATAACTCAGTGTTAGTTTCATCAGTCCACAGCACCTTACTCCAAAATGAAGCTGGCTTGTCCAAATGTGCTTTAGCATACCTCAGAGACTCTGTTTGTGGCGTGTGTGCAGAAAAGGCTTCTTCTGCATTACTCTCCCATACAACCTCTCCTTGTGCAAAGTGCGTTGAATAGTTGAACGATGCACAGAGACACCATCTGCAGCAAGATGATGCTGTAGGTCTTTGGAGCTGCTCCGTGGGTTGACTATGACTGTTCTCACCATCCTTCGCCTCTGCCTGTCTGAGATTGTTTATGGCCCGCCACTTCAGGCCTTAACTAGAACTGTGCCTGTGGTCTTCCATTTCCTCACTACGTTCCTCACAGTGGAAACTGACAGCTGAAATCTCCGAGAGAGCTTTTTGGATCCTTCCTATAAACCATGATGTTGAACAATCTTTGTCTTCAGGTCATTTGAGAGTTGTTTTGAGGCTCCCATGTTGCCACTCTTCAGAGAAGATGCAAGGAGGACAAACACTTGCAACTGGCCACCTTAACCCTTTCTCATAATTGGATTCACCTGTGTATGTAGGTCAAAGGTCAGTGAGCTTACAAAACAAATTTTGTGTTCCAATAATTAGTGCTAAAGGTATTCAAATCAATAATAT
>JAMQGT020001627.1:0-173763 GCA_024447675.2 Pterophyllum scalare | reverse complement strand
CTTTATCTATCAATGAAGCCAGATGACACACATCAGTTAATTAAACTGCAGGAATGTCTTAAAGACATAAAGGCCTGGATGACCTCTAATTTCCTGCTGCTAAATTCAGATAAAACTGAAGTTCTTGTACTCGGCCCCACAAATCTTAGATGCATGGTGTCAAAACAGATACCTACTCTGGATGGCATTACTTTGGCCTCCAGTAACACTGTGAGAAATCTTGGAGTCATTTTTGACCAGGATATGTCCTTCAATGCACATATTAAACAGATATGTAGGATGGCTTTTTTACATTTGCGCAATATTTATAAAATTAGAAACATCCTTTCTCAGACTGATGCTGAAAAGTTAATCCATGCATTTATTACTTCTAGGCTGGACTACTGTAATTCATTATTATCAGGCTGTCCTAAAAAATCCCTGAAAAGCCTTCAGCTAATTCAAAATGCTGCAGCTAGAGTACTGACAGGGACTAGAACGAGAGAGCATATTTCTCCCATATTGGCTTCTCTTCATTGGCTCCCTGTTAAAGCTAGAGTAGAATTTAAAATCCTTCTCCTAACATGCAAGGTCTTGAATAATCAGGCCCCATCTTATCTCAAAGACCTCATAGTACCATATCACCCCAATAGAGCACTTCGTTCTCAGACTGCTGGCTTACTTGTGGTTCCTAGGATACTTAAAAGTAGAATGGGAGGCAGAGCCTTCAGCTTTCAGGCCCCTCTTCTGTGGAACCAGCTCCCAGCTTGGATTCGGGAGACAGACACCCTCTCTATTTTCAAGATTAGGCTTAAAACTTTCCTTTTTGATCAAGCTTATAGTTAGGGCTGGATCAGACAACCCTGAACCACCCCTTAGTTATGCTGCTATAGGCCTAGGCTGCTGAGGGGGGGTCCCATAATGGACTGTTTCTTCTCATTCACCTTTATTTACTTGTTTATACTTCACTCTGTATTTAATCATTATTATTAATCTCTGGCTCTCTTACACAGCATGTCTTTTGTCCTGTCTCTCTCCACTCAGCCCCGGTCGCAGCAGATGACCGCCCCTCCCTGAGTCTGGTTCTGCTGGAGGTTTCTTCCTGTTAAAAGGGAGTTTTTCCTTCCCACTGTCGCCAAGTGCTTGCTCATAGGGGGTCGTTTTGACTGTTGGGTTTTCTCTGTGTTATTGTAGGGTCTTTACCCACAATACAAAGTGCCTTGAGGCGACTGTTTGTTGTGATTTGGCGCTATATAAATAAAATTGAATTGAATTAAACAGAGCACAAAAAGGCTGCCTCAATATACTGAGGACAAAAAATGCATTGCTAGGTCTGAGGAGGCTATGGCCTCATGAAACTCAGTTGGCAGTAATATATAAAATATGCAATATACCTGTGTATCAGATTTAGCTAATTGGTCATTAACTGAAGTCAATGACTTTAACCCTGCATCTGTGCCACCCCATTAAATTGAATTAAACTTAAGCTTCAGCTTTGATAGCTTGAACAAAGCACACAACAGAGCTGGTTGGATGCCAGCAACACCAAAGCACGAGCTCACATTAAACTGGAGCAGGAGTGCAAACAGCAGGAAGAACAAAAGATGACAAGGAAAACTACGGCAATAAATACACAAGGGGTAATGAGATGACAGGAAACAGCTGGGAGGGAAAACACAGGAAGCAAAACTAAACACATCACACAGTAACCAAAGGCACACCAAAATAAAACAGGAAGTAACTAGACAGAGACCAGGACTGAAATGAATGAGCTTGACGCAAGGACCGAGGAACACTTGCTCAACCCTAAGCACCAAGTAATCCATAACCAAAATAAACAAGGAATCCAAAGTAAGAACTAAACTAGAAACACATCATGCAGAAAAGAATATCAAAGAACAAAAACACATCATCTGCTCACTCTGAATTTTTTTTAAAAACTTGGCCTGGATGGTCAAATTAATCAAAACAAAATGAAATCTACAAAGTAGTGTAAATTCAGAGAAGACACCACATGGGTCACTCAAACACTTGACCTCCGACACAGAATCAGACACATCATAGATTTACAGTGCTGACATCTGGAGGCACAGAGATGATGTTTGTGACGGTCCAGACACGAAAAAGACAAAATGTATTTATATGTAAGTGTAAAGGGCTACAGCATTATTGTGTGGCCATCTGTTAATAACCATGTAGTAAAAAAAAATAGTCGTCAGTCAAATGTTGTGATTGTTTTACTATATATACACTATTGATTTGTATTAAGTAATGATGCAGGTTTTATTATTCATGTCCACGTCAAAGCTAGATGTTAGATTGGCCACAGGTTAAATGACCCCTTTCATTTTATTTTTATGGCTTTCAGGAGCTAATTTACCAGACAAATGAAGAGCTTCTAAACAGCTGACGTACATGGTAGAAGTACTGTTTTACAAAGGTCACTGTCATTTTATTCAGACCTCAGTCAGTCACACTGTATGGATTCAAAGCACACATCATGTTATGAGTGCATTAAGAGTTCAAATCATATGTGAGCAATGATGTTCAAAGAACAATCATCTCCAAAGTTGTTGTTCTGCAGTTTCTAGATGAAGTATTTCAAACTCTCATGCTGTCAGTTGGGATCTCTGAATTGTCTGCAGTCCTCCTGATTCAAACACAAACACCAAAAAAGAAGTTCATTATTTTCAAACTGCTGAGTAAAATAAACATTTTCCACAATTTAATGTACCTCTTTGAAAGAAGGGTATTAAAGTAAAAAAAAGAAAGAAAAAAGAGACTAGTACAACTTTTTAAACAGAAATTTATTTGTTTGAAAAGTAAATGAAACAATGACACTTACATAGATAATTCAGTTCTGTAGCAACCTAAAAATAATCAGACAGAAGCAACATCAGTGAATATTTTAGTAAAAACTTTTATATTTTTTTCCTTCACTGTTCATCTTGAAACTATCTGTGAATCAGATCCTGGAGAATTCATCTTCATATATGTCAGCTGTTAAAGGAAAAACAAACTGAGCAAGTTCAAATGTAAAAACATCACGTATATACTTACACTTGGCCAAAGTTATTCTTCTATTAGTGCACCGAACACGGATATAATAGTTTGTCCAAATGCACTGAAAAACCTTTGTCTTTCCCTCCTCTATATATTCACGTTGGCCTGGTTTAACATTATAATTAGCATATGTAGCAGGATCCATCACACAGAACGCGTCTGGAAAAATCAAACAGAAAACAAAAAACATAAGAATAATTTTCAGGAAACATTTTTAATAAACTTTTGGAGTGCAAATTGATTTGTTTATACCTTCACAGAAGGGCAGCTGAGACCAGCGACCATCACTGTAACAATTCACAATCTCTGGACCAACTCGTCTGTAAAAACTGTTACACTGATATTTCAAATACACTGGACGTTCCTCCACAACTTCACCATTTTGAATGACTGGGCGGTTTCCACACAACTGAACTGAGATAAAACAATAGAGGTGGGTGAAGCTGTAACAGTATCTCAGTGGACCACAACACAGTCACACCAACAACAACACGAGTGAGTGCAAAAAAAAAGAAAGAACATTGTGCATTTAAATGTTTAGTTTGGCAAAGATCTGCAATTCCTATACAGTGTACCCCAACCAATCACAATGAGTCATTTCTGCAGTGATCGAGAAGCTTCATTCATTCATTCATTCATTCACTTCACTCATTCATTCACATTGGCTGACTGCTACAACTGAAAATCAAGTCTGAAAATAAGAAAATAAAGCTGCTCAATTAACCTTGTTTATCTGAAAGGCCCGTTGTCATTAAAAAACCTTAATTAAATGAACAAACGGAATTTGATATGCCATATAAGGACAAAAGGATGTGAATAACTTACTGTTTTCCAGCCTACTGTCTCTGTCATTTGAGCCAGAGGTGGCAGCAGATCCTGCAGGAGACAGAGCAGATAACAGACATATAGCCTACAGACAACACATCAGTCAGTATCACTTTGCAAACATCTTTGATTTCCACTTCTTTGTGATCCAGAGTAATAATTTTCTCATCATATTTTTGAAAAGGTCAAAAGTTTCAACTGTAAATCAGGTTGTTTCCACTGCCAGCTGTACCTCTGAGCTTCTTCAGATTTTGGGTGAGTTGGTGTGCAAAGTGAAGCCAAATCATAAACAAGCTCTCAACATTTACTAGTTTACTAGAGTGTGCAAAACAACCAGGGCTACTCTGAAAAATCTAGATATTAAAACATTCAGGTTTTTTTCTGTTTGGCTTACTAAATAACTCCCTTTGTTTTTTAACACGTCTTATTTGTAAGTCAAAAATCAACTGTTTCTTTGTTTGCTGTGCTCTAAAAAATTTAATAATTGGAAGGGCTTTTTGGATAGCAGTGTTTTTCTGTATTGTCATAAGCTATTTGCCTAATGATCCAGCACCAAAACATCAGTAATAAATGCATTCTTGCAGTTTAGTTATTAGTCATCATTTGCATCATTTGATTGACATGCACCAGGCAAAAGGTCAATAATAAGCTACGCAAAAGTTGAACTGCTTTTCATAAGACCAATATTTCTGCTTCTGCACATACTGTACTTGAATGTCTTGTGATGAACATACATAGAAATTAGTTCCTTGTTCACATTAACTGTACACATGTAACTGTTTTTGCTTATTGAAAGATGAGAAAAAAAATTAAAGTTTTTTTTTTTTTTTTTTATTTTTCACACAGTCCAGCTTCACAGATGATGGTATTTTGCCCTATGTTAGTGTAACCATCTTCACAGTGATACTGCACTTGTGAACCTGCAGCAAACTCCTCCTGGTATCCCTGATTAATGATGACTGCATGGGGGATTTTAGGAGGTGCACTACAGGCACTGATACTTTCTGTTAAAAAAAGTAAATAAATAAATAAAAACTGAAAAAAGTGCTCATCGACTAACCGGAGTCAAACATTAACAGACTCACTCTGACAGACTGGTACAGGGGACCAGTTTCCATTTTCACAGGTAGTGGTGGTGGTCTGGTTTTTGTGCTCAAATCCTGCTTCACATGTTATCCTTAATGTACTTCCATCCTCATACCAACCGTTGGAGTTTTTAGGGTACGTTCCATTGGGAATAGTTGGTGGAAGGCAGGCGCTTTCACCTGAGGAAGAAAAACATCAACCCTTTCAGACTTTATGGAATCACTTCTGTCAGTATTATTAAATCTTTCTAAATCTGAGCAGCAACATGCTGCATTAAACGCTGTGAATAGTTGAGAAAAATGTTTCCATTGAAGAGGGGAAGTCCGAAGTAATCAGACTTCATTTGTTGTTCTTTGTCTGTTTTTAGCTTATTTCTGATGTCTGAGATAACAGATAACATGATTTCAGTTTCTGAGCACCTCCACCATTCCCAGTAGAGATGTATTGATGTAACACTGACCTATACATTGTGGCTCATGAGACCATGTCCCATGTTGACATGCACTGGTTGCCCACCAGCCCTCCACTGCAGGTTTATATCCATTATCACAGACATACGTGATGGTGGTTCCAGTAGAATAAGTCTCTTGTTTGGGGACAAAGTTACCATGAAGCAGTCTGGGAGCATCACAGCCCTGTGCTGCCCTTTGTGCTGAAACACAGTTAAAGAACATTTTTAAGCATATATTAGACGAATATCTACTAACTTAATTGTTTCTGTCTCTAACAAAAGTGATTGTTCTTACCTTGAAGCACTCCAGGAAACAAAATGAGCACAAATCCAAGAGACCTCAGACACATTTTGCAGGAATGAAACCACGTTCTCAAAGCAGAGTGAAGAGCCTGGTTCTGTTGAACAAGTCAATAATTGTTGGCCTTTCGTCCAGAGAGCTAAGGAATTAGGACACAGTAAACATTATGCTGGGTAACTCTGGCTCATGTTAAACACAACACACATTTCACAAATAGACTCTCTGCGCACATTTTTAAATGTTTCATAAATGAAGTTCCTTACAAATAAACAACATACACAGACTGATCATTTGGACAGCTGTGAATTTTAAATTCGTCTACAGTAAACTTCAAGAAAACACTGTTCAGTGTTTCACTTTTATGTGATAGAAAATATCCACATTTATTCATTTGCTCATGAATTTCTCAGAAAATGTTTTGGACAAAATCTATGAGTTTGTTTACAGTCCAGATTTCAAACTGACTTCCTGGACTGCCGTCATTAGAGATCACCATTATGAAATATCAAACAACAGTCAAAGCACAGGTTTTCAGTAAAGGCTGAATTATAAAGCAAAAAAAAAAAAAGAAAAGAAAAAGAACATCAGTTCAATTCCAAGTTTCTCTGATTGTTATCTGGATGCCCACATGCTGTATTTGTTAAGGAGCAGATGTCCATGAGACTCAGGGAAAATTCAGGAAAGCACTGTGGCATTTTGTTATTTGCTGTTTACACAGTATCCTAACTGCTTGGGGAGGGTGAAGGTGGCTGTACAGCCTATAAATTGCTGTAAATTATTTACAGGTCTACAGTGAGAAATCAGATTTTACCAAATTCATCTATTAGAGGAGGATGGATTTGGTAAAATCTGTCTTTTGCCCAGTGTTTTATGTTATTGTTTAATTTCTCTAGTTGTGTTTATAAACTTGCTTACAGTTTAGATTCTTAGTTTGTTATAGTTTTCTGTATTTAGTTCCTGTTTCCCTTGTTCTTGTGTTCTCCATCCTGTGTGTGGTCTTTGGTGTTTGTGTCTTCCCCGTTTAGTTGCTTCCACATCCAGTTCATGCATCATAGTCTTGATGGCCATGTTTTGGTATTTCCTCTGTGGACCTGCTTCCCTGTGTTATGTAAAGCCTGTGTGTTGTTTTTAGGTCTTTGTTTAGTCATGTTTTCAGGTTCCCTGTGTGTGCCAGCCTCCCTATATGTCAAGTCTATGGGCAGTTTAGATTGGCCAATTAACATAACCCCAGTGAGTGCATGTCTTTGGACTGTGGGAGGAAACCCATGCAACCACAGGAAGAACATGCAAGGGCCAAGGTGAAATCGAACCCACACCTTCTAGATGTTATTCTAACTGTGAGGCAGCAGTGCTAACCACTGTGCCACTGTGCTGCCCGCCTCATGTTCATGTCTAGTTTATAGTTCTTGCGAGTTTATAGTTTTGTGCTCCTGACCAGTCCTGCTTTATGCAGTACACTTGCTAATAAAGCTGAAGTTTAAATTTAGCTCTCGCCTTGGGGTCCTCTGCACCACAGCAGTACGTGACAGAGTAGTGATATTCTTTTGTTTTACTTTGTAATTTTGTGGCGTTGTCTCGACACAGAGTCACATGGTTCAGCATAAAACACTTAAAAGTCAGTATTTCTATTACAGGTGAGAAAGCACACCTGTGTGATGAACATGGTAAAGGCCTCAGGAGCCATGATGATCTGATCATTACAGAAGTGTTCATTTGTGTGTTCACAGGCTTGTTTTCTTGTGTAGTGCTAGCTCAGTTGTAGTATTGTTTTTGATTTATTTGAAAATACCTTAGGCAGGAGAACAGAAGAGTGGAAGTCAGGTCCCGATTGTTTTAGAAAAAAAATCTGAGGTGTTGTGCAAAACTCACAATGATGAACACATTTGTTTCTGTGCAGACCATGCCCACCCACAACTCATTCTGTGAACTTGTGACAGTGTGTGGACGTCCAAGAGGCCTGAAGCGTAGTTAATCAGGCTCATTAATGTCTCTGATTGTGGTTTTTCCTGTGACTCTTTCAATAAACCAGTGCAGACCTTTTCCCAGTGTTCTCAGACAAAAACTGCAGCTTAAAGGCGCAGTCCGGAAAACAGCACAGAAACTGTAGTGAGAACAAAAAAACCCCCAAAAACACAAGCGCATGATAGGTTGCCTTATTTACAATGTGCTTCTATATGTCCATATTTAAATTGTTTCATTCACTTGTCGTTAATGCATATAAAGACCATTTCTCCCATTTCTCTTGGAATTGTTCTTCTTGAGTTCTTATCTTGTGAGTCAGCTGCGCCATAGTGTATATTTCCTTCACAGTTTTCAGCCAACCATTCTTCTTCCGAAATGTTTACCCCCAGTTCTCTCTCCCATTTCAATCTTACATATGTGGTTGTGTTCCCTTTCCTCTCCATTAAAATGATGATAAATTGTAGAAATTATTCTATATTTCTTTGAGTAATAGATTTCATTTATCATCTTAATTATTCTATTTTTCTCCAGGTCAACTTTGTCTTTTATTTCTTTATTATAAAAATCTCTTATCTGTAAATACCTGAAATGGTCTTGAATGCTTAATTCATATTTTTGTTTAATCTTTTGGAAACTCAGAAAATTCCCATTCTCTATTAGTGGATTTATAATTGTTATTCCTCTTGGGATCCATTGCTGGAACCTCTGATCAAGAGAACTGGGTGTAAAGTGTGTGTCATATGCTATCCATCGAAGAAATCCAAACTCATTCTCCAGTTTATATTTGTGTACCAGGTTAAACCATGTTCTCAATGTGAACTGAGTAACCATATCCACCTGTTCAATTCCTTGCCATCTTTTATGTGCACAGTTCCTGCAGACATGTACTCAGGATTGTCATCAGAGTTCACAGCACAGAAGGCAGCTGGACAAACAACCATAAAATTAAAAATTGTCCCCAATTTTTTCTTCTTATCATTCTGGTACAGATTCATCCTGGTTTCATCTGTCCAAAGGATTTTTTTTCCAGAGCTGTGCAGGCTAATCTGGCCTTCTTGAGGATAAGCTGTGGTTTGCACCTTGTTGTAATTCATTCATTCACAAAGGCATCTATTGACTGTAGGCTTTGACAATAACATGCTTACCCCTCAGAAATGTTCTTGACTTGGTTAAATGCTGTGAAGCTGTTTTAATCATGGAAATAATTCTGTCATCGTGCACTTTAGCTGTCCTCTGTGGTCTTTCAGGCCTTTTGGTGTTGCTGAGCTGGACAGCACATTTATTCTTTTAATGAACCAGATTGTTGATTTGTCATCTCCAAAAGATTTTGCTCACTTTCTGATTAGTTTGTTTTGGTTTTGAGCCTAATGATGTCCTCCCTCACTTGCACTGACATCTCTGTGAGCCTGATATTTAAAATTAGAGTGAAAAGCTGTAAAATACACATTAAAAACTTTGTATCAATTTCAGTTATTTTATCTGCTTCATTTGTGATGAAACAAGAGAACAGGCCTCACCAGGCCATAGAACTGATGGTCTGATAATTGTGCAGTTAATGTTGAGCCTCTGAAAATGGGAAACTGTCTCTAAGAATGGCTGTACTTCCAAAACAGTTTATCCAATACTTTTGTAAAACCCCTTGAATTAAAGCTGAAAGTCTGCACTTCAATCACATATTGTTTGATTTACAATTCACTGTGGTGGAGAACAGAGGCAACTGTTAAAATCTGTGTTTTTTACTTGTGAAGGAATGAGTCATAAACACTTTAGTTCTCAAGCAAAAGATTTATATATATTGAAGAATCAGAAAACGACACACATGCACATGTGGGGACCCAGAGTCAGGAGGAGACAGGCCTGTGTGTGCCCTCTCTCCCTCTGAGCCCGAGGTCCTGTCTAACCATAACATCTTTATACTGCCTCTTATCTATCTGTAAGCATTCTGGGCGCTGTGAGTTGGCCTCCTCTTCGGACTTGTCCAAGCTGGTTTTGCATGACCCAGATTCCTCTCAGCAGCAGTGGAGTCATAAAGCACATTATCTTCCTGATGTTTTTAATTAGTCATTTAGCAATCTTGTCCAGATTAATAACAGAACATGGTGACGTTGGTGATGTTCTAACTGTACGTTTTGTGGCCGTATCCTCCAGGATAAGATGCACTGAGACAGAGAAGTTAGTCTAGCATTATCTATCTGTTGCTCTCTGTCTAGTGTATTATTTAATTGTTTATTATTTGGTTGAATCACTGTTTATTAATTAACTTACTGGGGTTTACTTTTAAACATTTGTCCTTTATTCACTGAGTAAAAAACAATCCCTAACACAACACTGTAAAAACTGTACCTTTGTCCAGCAAATTAATTGCTTAGCTGCAGCGAAGTCAGTTTTAGATTCCTGCTATTGTGCATTGTGGCTCACTGCTGCACTGCCATGGGAAGCCGAACAGGTAATATTAGTGATACCTGTTCTTCATCTATTGTGAAGGAAAACATGCTTGATGAAGTCTGCACTGCAACATAAAACAATCAGATCTTTTTCTGCTGCTTCCCTGTGTTAGACTCAGGGGTTCCCAAACTCCCAGTCCGTGGTCCACTTCCGGCCCCGCCCCTACTTGATGTAAAAAATAACATACAATTTGACCCTTTAAGTTACTTTTTTGACATTTGCCCCCCCCCCAATTAAGAAGGTTAAGCGAAATGTCAAAAAACTAACGTAAAGGGCCAAATTGTATGTAGGGAGTTAGGAGTATGAGTGAAACTGATGGGGTTTTATTTAAACTGCAGCATGATCTCAGTCAGAATTAGAAAACTCATGTGAAACTGTATTTGTTTCACAAAGTGTGCAGTCCTGTGAAAAACTCAGTCAATCCTCACTGCTTTCACTGGGAGTAATATAAAATCTCTAAGAAATTTATTAAAAAAAATAATGGAGTGTAATTTGGTAAATGGGAGAATAATCCTGGTTTTACTGTCACTTTGATCACAGTTGTATCAGATTGTAAATATTCATTGGAAACAGTGCCGATGTTTTTCTTTGTGTCATAATCAATAAATCAAAACAGAAAAAAGTAGATGTGTGAGTTTGCAGCCCTGTGACGGTCCCGTGGCTCCAAGAAGGACTCCACATGTGAGAACTTTCAGCCACTAGTCACCCTGAACAGGAAATCTAGGTTCAAATCACTGCTTTTGAGATAAACAGAACAACAAACAAACCACCACAACAACAAAAAGCAGGAAGATGTTTTGATGGTAAATTTTCAGACTTTATTCAGGTCAGTGGTGTTTTTCTTTAACATTTAAACATTTTCTCTGACAGTATTTGTAGATCCAGATGAAACACCAACACTGGGTGACCGTATGATCATAACTCAGTTGTCTCCTTTAAATGCTCCAAGCTGGTGAGCAAATCCACAGCTACAGCTTTATTTGCACCTCTGGTTGGAAAAAAAAAAAGTTTTATCAATAAGTATAATACATAATAGAAAAATTTTGTAAAATCTTTCAAGTGATTCAAGTGGTTCAAGTGATTCTTCATTTGAAACACTTCCAAGTGAAAGATGAGGGCAACAGAAACACACATCATTTCTTTTAAAGAGGAACACTCACCACTGTATGCTCCAAACTGTTACAACCTGTAAACATTCATGCAGAAGCACAGTGTGAATACTTCATTGAATTGACATTCAGAGATGAGGTGTGTTCAATTTTCTATATGTCTACAAGTTTCTGGCAGTTTTAATATTTTGTTGAATTGAGATTTGATTTGAGATTGTTGAGATTTAAATCACTGCACGATGCAGAAGTTTCTACAGAAATGGATGCATGTGTTTAAACGGGCCGATGTGCTTTCACATGGCACAAGGTAACCAAATTATTTATTAGCCTCCTTAAAGGTGATCACACAGTAAACTGTGTTTAAAGGTCTCCTGCATGTGTTAAATAAACAGGTCTATAAGATCTATTGTGATTCCACAGGGAATGAATGCCGCATGTCCATTAGTACCTACTCAGTGCGGCTCAACTCAGCTTGCCACGGTTTGCAGGCATTTCCATTAGGTCCTGGTACCAGGTACTTTTTTTTAGTACCCATTCAGCTGGGTTTCCAAATGATTCGAGGTGATCCAAAAATGTGACATCAAAGAACAGCATGTCACTGATTGGCCAGGGAGTGTTGTCACTAGCGGAGTCATGAGAGCGACTCCTTCACCAGAATCAACCGTGCCATTTTTAAAACCTGACAGCAAGAACACAAGAACGTGGACGCAAGCAAAGCAACACTGGTTGAATGAGGAGGTGCAGACATTTCTGTGCTTGGTGGGAGATGAAATGAGAAAGTTTATTATGAGGTGTAGACAAAAGCTAATACACTTTGAGTCACATACAAATTACGTCATGAGACTTCTGCCCCCATTGCTATAACGACTACACCAAGACTGAGGTGATCCTCAATTGTAATGGAAACAAAAAACCATGCCGAGTTGAGTCGACCTGTGCTGGGTACATACCAATGGAAACACGGCATAAATAAGTTGAGATCAGTGTTAATTTCGTCAACGAAATATTTTCGTTATACTTTGATCCTTTTTTTCATGACGAAAACGAGACGATAACTAAATAAAAACTACCTAAAAGTATAAAAACAATGACAAAATTAACTGACACTTTCGTGAACAAATGAAAACGAGACAAAAATGCTTGGCAGGGACGACATCCAATCAGAACTGATTTAATTTTGTGACAGGGCGGGACAGGTTAGGAAAACATCCAATCAAACGCAGAGTTGCACAAATTTGCTCTAAACCCGGGAAGGCCAAACTAGCCTGTGATTTGTCATTACTTCCGATAAAACTAAATTATGTAAACAATGTCAGCAGGGAGAAAGAGAAGAGCCGATGTATGGACACATTTGTCCTTTGACATTGTAATGAACAAAACGTGGTGTAAACCATGTGGGGCGACTATCTCGGTTAAAACCAGGACAAATCTTAAACGACATCTGCAAACCAGTCACCCAGATCTCCATGCGAAGGTAAGCATTTTAATGTCATGCAGAGTAAAGTGTTTTCCCCAGTTTAGCGTTTGTGTTGAGAGAAAATCACCACACCGCGGTGGATTAGCTTTTCCTAATCTTAGTCCAGAATACTGCCCTGTACCTTTCAGAGTGTGCCCTGCTGTAAAACGCTCGTATAATCTCAGTAAAGTGGTGTTAATGATCAGGTGTGTGGGAAGCAGGTGAAACGCTAATGTTATTAATAATATTCCACAACTTTTAATACATTTTGTGTAAGTGTGTATGATGACTAATTCGAGGGAACTGAAGAAAAAGCATTTACATTTTACACCCTTTATATTTTAGTCAACTAAATCGACTGTAGATTTAGTCAACTATATTCTGACATAATTCGGCAACTAGAACTATTCAGATGACTAAATTATGACTAAAACTAAATTACATTTTCGTCAAAAGACTATGAATAAAACTAAATCAAAATCAACACTGAATGAGATCAGGCTGTCTACCTTACTTTATTAGTGAGAGCACGCCTGAATTCCTGGTAACAGTCAGGTTGCACTGTGGGAAATGTAGTTCGCAGGTTTTGACTAAGCGCGTAATTTGTGGGGGGATAGGGGGGTTATGACCCCCCCAATAATCTGATCCAATCACTATAACCGCCCCCCCCCATAAAGTCACATCGTTTCGATTTACAAAAGTCATCTTACATGAATAACATGTTAATTTTCTTTATTCATTATCATTTTTGGGTAAAATCATTTGGTATTGTAACCCTCCCTCTCCCTGCAAAAACTTGGTATCACCCAACCCGCTTTCTCTACCAAGCGTTCACCTTTTGCTACACAGCTGCAGCTCTCTTGTTGTCTTTAGGTAATTTTGACCTGATTTCAAAATTTACAATGTCACATATGTAAATTTAAACAGGTGTGTCATATAATAGATTTTAAAAGTGTAAAATATTTGCTACTGTTGGAAGAAATGTGAAAAATGTAAGCCTTTTCTTAATTGTTAAAGGTGCAGAGTAAATACAAAGAAAGTTAAATAAATACAGAGTAAAAGCATTACAATGTATTTCTAATATGGTTAACCCCAAATCTCCTGAATCCTTTTAGAAAAGTACATGATTAAATAAATAAATAAATAGGCAGAGAGCTTCCCCCCCCCCAATGTTGGACCCAAAGTTATGCCCTTGGTTTTGACAAGGAAACAATGTGTGAGAAAATGTGTTTTTACAGCTTATTTTGGGACGGCATTCACTCCTCCAGCTCTGAGCTCAGCAGGAAAAACGGCAAAAATAAGGAAGTCCATCATTGTGTCACGTTTCCCACGTGTATCCTTTCCCACTGAATTAATAAAAATCCATATGTCAGCGGTTGCTGCAGGATTTGCTTTGTGTGTGTCTGAGGAACTTCAGTTTTAAAGCTGTAAAATCTTGGTTGAATTTGACAACACTGAAATACATTAAGTGCTCACATCTTTTAAAAAGTAGCAGTAATTAAAATGATTCTTGTTTATTTTTAGCACAGTCATCAAAACAACTTCAGGATGTTGCATCTACTTTTCAAAAGTTTCCTTTCTTTTAGGGAATCCCAGCTTGTTAACATGTTGGTTGACATATTCTAACATATTCACACGTAATGAGTTTAAAGTAATACTTACATGGAGTCGCCTCCACTCTTCCATTGATGCACTGAACTTTAGAATAATGTTCAAGTGACCAGAAATGTGGTTTCACACAGTCCACTTCCACTTCCTCACCAACTGATATGTATACAGTTCCTACAGATATGTACTGATCATTATCATCAGTGTTCACAGTACAGAAGGCAGCTGGAAAAAAGAAACAACCATAAAATTAAAATTCATCCCCAATTCTTTCAGAGATGGATGCAATAAAAATATTAATGCTGATGTGTTTATACCTCTGCAGACGGGTAAGTCTGACCACATGCCACTGGTGATACACTTCACTGTATCTGGACCCACTAGTTTGTATAAATGTTGGCACTTGTATTTCAAAGAGAATCGCATGGTTTCCGTAACAACACCATTAGGAATAACAGGGAATTGTCCACAATTGTCAACTGAAATGAAAACACAAATGTTTCTGAAAACATATCGAGCTGTGGCTGAGACAATCCACTGAACAGCATCAATCAATTCAAGGATAATTTAATGTATTTACTTGCTATGAAACGAAGGTGCGCCTCTCTCTCATTTGAAAGTCCTGAAAGATACAGAGCAGTTATTTTGCTTTGGGATATTTGATATTTGTCATGGTGCGTGAGTGGACCGTGTGGCTTGTGTGAAGATTAGGACCCAGATGCAGGACTCAGGAAACCGCAGGTATGAATGAAAAGAAGTGAGCATTTATTGAGGCAGAACACAAGTGGCAAATGACCCAAGGTAAAAGAACAAACTGGGAGCTAAACTAGAAACACTAGGGATACAGAGAGCCGGGGAGCAGTACAGAGCCATAGAGACAACTACGATCCAATAAGAGACAAGGGGAAGACTGAGACCACAAATACACAGGGGGATAAACAGGGAACAGGCAACAGGTGAGAGGCACAGCGGAAACTAATTACACAGAAAAGACAAGGGGAAGCAAAAATAAACACATAGCACCAGGGACAAGAGACTGTCAAAGTAAAACAGGAAACAACTGGACTAAGACAGAAATGCAGACTTGTCACACAACACAGGAAATAACACAACAAAACACAACAGACCAGAGACATGACAGAGGGACAGGACAGACACTAGAACACAGACACGCAGGGGAGACAGGAACAAAGGGAACTAGGAATCAATGTGTAAATAGCAATAACTAATAATGAGAGGAACTAAGATGAATAAACAAAACCAAAACAAACTGGGAACATAACAGAACTCGGTGAAAACAGAACCTAAACAAAACTAAACACAAAACACTGGGCGCACGGCCCAGGACCATGATAATATTTGAATATTTTCTATCTCTGTGTTTTTTTTCTTTTTGCTGTGAACACGGTTATCATGCTAGATGATGTTTAACACCCAGTGAGACAAAATATAAACAAAACCATACCTCTGTCCCCTGGTTGTGTTCCACTGCCAGCAGGTGTCGTGTGTAACACTTCTGCTCCTGTCACTGTGGATCCACCATGTCCAACACCCTGTAGGGTTTCTGAAAATAAATCACATATACCAAATACACTATATAATCAAATGCTTATTTATTATTTTTCCTTCACCTGTTTAAGCCCACTAATCATTCTCATTCATTCATGCACTGATAGATTTGCTTTCTGGTTTATGTGCCGAAAAATATTCTTTCAAGTGTCATATGATCAGTTGTTAAAATGATTGATTATTGCCAGTTCACAAAAAGTAAATTCATCAGTGAATATCTTAACAAACTGTCACTTACTGCATGTTGGGCCTTCTGTCCACAGCCCAGCTTCACAGATGATGGTATTTTGCCCTATGTTAGTATAACCATCTTCACAGTGATACTGCACTTGTGAACCTGCAGCAAACACCTCCTGGTATCCCTGATTAATGATGACTGCATGGGGGATTTTAGGAGGTGCACTGCAGGCACTGATACTTTCTGTTAAACAAAGTAAATAAATGAATAAAAACTGAAAAAGGTGCTCATCGACTAAACGGAGTCAAACATTAACAGACTCACTCTGACAGACTGGTACAGGGGACCAGTTTCCATTTTCACAGGTAGTGGTGGTGGTCTGGTTTTTGTGCTCAAATCCTGCTTCACATGTTATCCTTAATGTACTTCCATCCTCATACCAACCGTTGGAGTTTTTAGGGTACTTTCCATTGGGAATAGTTGGTGGAAGGCAGGCGCTTTCACCTGAGGAAGAAAAGACCAGAGTCATCGTCATAACTTTGAAATTTTTAAACAGAACAGGATCTGTCTTAAATGTGTTCAGGGCCGGGGTGTAATCCATTAAAAGTTATCACTGACCCCAGCCCTGAACCCCCACCCTAACCCTTTGTTTCTGAGACAAGCAAAAAGCTGTTTTGTTTGTTTGTTTGTTTTGTTTTTAGCAAATATGCATGTAAAAACTTGTCTTCTGATTGTCCTGGACATCTGTGGTCAAGATTATTTAACTTTAAAACCTCCTAAATCTGAACAGCAGCATGTGTGCCTCCATTAAAATCTGTGAAGAGTTAACTCAGAGAAATGTGTTTCATCACAAAGCAGAAGACTGGAGAGAAATACCTGTAAAAATAATGAACAAACCCCAAAATAACAACAACAAAAACCCTTTATTTTCCTTCACAGGTGTCCTAAAACCTTGGGTTACACCTCCTTCAAAATTACCAAAATATTTTGAACTTACAGAGCTAAAATTGAGCTTCACTATCCTGAAATTAGATTTTATTTTTTATTTATTTGCTGATTTCATCATTCTTTTCATCGAACCAGTCTATATTTAGCTTATCTGTTGTATTTACATTTTACATCCACCATTCCCAGTAGAGATGTGTTCATGTAACACTGACCTATACATTGTGGTTCATGAGACCATGTCCCACGTTGGCATGTACTGGTTGCCCACCAGCCCTCCACTGCAGGTTTATGTCCATTATCACAGGCATACAAGATCGTGGTTCCATGAAAATAAGTGTCTTGTTGGGGGACACAGTAACCATGAGGCAGCCTGGGAGCATCACAGTCCTGTGCTGAAATACAATTTTGAAAAACATACAAATGACAGATTTGACAGATTCAGGAGATCATTTGAGCCATCAGATGTTTTAATGCTTCACGTGGGGGACTTTAAACTGTTACCTGGACATACAATCGTCATTACATATATTTGGTACTTTTTAAATCAGACACTTTATCACTTTATTACTGTATATTACTGCACTTGCATTGTTGCATATCCATCTCTGCACTGATAGATATCCATTTGTACACTGCTCTGTTTTGTTTCTTTTTGTTTTCAGAGCACTGAGCCCTTGTACAGCTTAATATGGTTTGTATTGTTAGCGCAGTATAATTTATACAGCTACCTCCATTGTTTGTATTCTACCCTATTATTTGTATTTATTGTGCTTCTAAAGCCGCTGGATTCTCTAATTTCCTTCAGGATCAATAATCTATCTATCCATCTATCTATCAAAAACACATTAGGAATGAATGAATGATACCTTTATTAGTCCCACAATAAGGAAATTACAGTTAGTCATATATATTTAACAACTCAAATTGTGATAAAAATGTGATGTTCTTACCTTGAAGCACTCCAGGAAACAAAACGAGGACAAAGCCAAGAGACCTCAGACACATTTTGCAGGAATGAAATGTTCTCAAAGCAGAGTAAAGAGCCTGGTTCTGCTCAAACAGTTAATAATTGCTGGTCAGACCTCAGAAGTTGGGAAACAGTAAACATTACGCTGAATAATGCTGTGTTTGGCTGTTGCTAAACACAATTCACATTGTGGACACTGTGAATAGACAATAAACATTGCACTCCAGAAAAAAAAAAAAGGCCAAAATGCTAACTTTAAGTAATTTGATTACATCCAAAATTTCCATGTAATTTTGTTACGAAAATACAATGCAAAATGTTACATTTAATGAAATTTACTTGATTAGTTAATTCAGTTTATATTAAGTGCATTTAATGATTAATTATTTGAATAAATAAACCTTTGAGTTTATATATGTTACATTTTACTCATTTATTGCTTCATGATATGAGGGCCATGAATAGTTTTTTTTGTGTGTGTGGATTTAAAAATGAATATTGCTTAAATTAGAGTCCTTACAAATGTACAAAAAGTAAACAGAACCATGTTCTTTAGAGCTGTTTTCTCATTTGCTGTGAATTTTAACATTTTCTCGCATAATTTCTCGCATCATCTCGTATAAGCGCTTTGAGTGCTCAGACAGAGTAGAAATCGCTATATAAGAACTAGTCCATTTACCATCTCGCAGTGAACTTGAAGAAAACACTGCTCACGTGGAAATGCCCGTATTTATTTCTTTGTTCTGGAATTTGTCAGAGAACGGTTTGTACAAAGTCTACGATGCTGTTTACAGACCAGATTTTAAACTGACTTCCCGGACTGCTGTAATCAGAGGGTCAGCATTGGGAAACATCAAACAGTCACAGCACAGACCTCCTAAAGCCAATAACACAAAACAAACAAAAAGTATGTTGAGTGTGTTCAATATGATTGTCATTGTGATATTTATCTTGTGGTCACATTCAGCACCAGTTCTCATTGATCCTCACACCCTCTGCATATTTGTCAAAGAGATGTGTCCGGGAAAATGAGGGAAAATTAAGGAAAAGAACAGCTGCAATAAACGTAATGAACAACAGAAGAATTCCAGATGAGTTTAGGTTCCTACTGTTGGTTATGGTGGCTCACTGCTGCACTGCCGTGGGAACTTGAATAGGACGGACCTATCACTGAAGTCGTCTGTAACAGCTGTGCGTCTTCTACTGCCACAAAGTGCTTTGACAGACCTGGCTGCACAAACACTGCTCGTAAAACAATCCTACACTACCTCTCTGTGGGTTAGACTTTAAGTTATTACAGTAAGCAGTTCTAAACGCCAACCTGGGAAACAAACTGTGGATGGACGCTGACGTATGTGTAAATAGAGTAATTACAAACATGCTTGTTGTACACTAGCTTAAGAGAAAGTGCATAATAGCGTAACGCCGAATGGAAGGTTTTGCTGGCGATCTACTCTAAATGCTCTAATTTGTAGCACGTCATTTCACCAGTGAGAAGCACGAACTAGCACATCAAAAACGAGCAGACCTGACGAGGGATCGGCCAAAATGCTGAACTGAATGATCTGGTGTAATGTAATGATACTGTTTTGAATTTCATCTGGATTTTTGGTAAAAATGTGTTTTTATTTCATGAAAATAGATGAAGGAAGCACATCTTAACACAAACCATTATTTTAACAAATAACTTCTTATAGTTGAGCTTTTTGATTAAACTGCATCCTGCACCCAATAATCAGCTAATGCTGGATCGTTGGACCACATGGGACTAACGAAAGAGGCAGAAACGTTAGAACTGTGTAAGGCGAGTCATACTTGGTGCTGTCAGGAGATGAGGTGGAGGAGGGCCAGCTCAGAGCCCAGAGTAGGACATACCAACTTTTGAGGAGTCAAGGTAGGGCTAAAATGAAGATATGTAATGATGATAAGTGCATTATGGATAACAAGTTATGTGTAAGCTAGAACCCTGAAGTTATGGGATTTGATTTCCCTGCCACAATCTGGACATCAGCCTGTGAAAGGGATCATCTACTCTTCTTCATTGGCCTTCCATGGGCTCAGCAGATTGAGGCAGCCTTGTTGCACTCTGTTTAAGAGAGGCTTCACCATAAGGGTATTATTCTTTCTCTCTTTATGAGACAAATCAAGGTCATTTGTTAATTTGATGGACAGCCTCATCTTGAAGAATCTGTCTTGAGTTATTGCATTGGCTATGAGACCCCAGTATATCTGGATACTTGGGAAATTCAGTCATGCTGTGAACACAGATGTGCTGAAGAATGTTTTAAGTTTTAAGGCGATGAAGGAGAAATGAAGGAAGGAGATCAACACCTCCCTTTTGGCTTGCATGTTCTGACATTTTCAACTATTTCAACCCAATTTCAATAGTCTTGAAAGTGAATGAACACTAAGGTTAATTATGGAATTCCACAGGGTTCTGTGCTAGGTCCAATTTTTTTTACATTGTACACGCTTCCCTTAGGCAGTATTATTAGAAAGCATTGCATCAATTTTCATTGTTATGCAGATGATACTCAGCTTTATCTATCAATGAAGCAAGATGACACACATCAGTTAATTAAACTGCAGGAATGTCTGAAAGACATAAAGGCCTGGATGACCTCTAATTTCCTGCTGCTAAATTCAGATAAAACTGAAGTTCTTGTACTTGGCCCCACAAATCTTAGATGCATGGTGTCAAAACAGATACCTACTCTGGATGGCATTACTTTGGCCTCCAGTAACACTGTGAGAAATCTTGGAGTCATTTTTGACCAGGATAAGTCCTTCAATGCACATATTAAACAGATATGTAGGATGGCTTTTTTAAATTTGCGCAATATTTATAAAATTAGAAAAATCCTTTCTCAGACTGATGCTGAAAAGTTAATCCATGCATTTATTACTTCTAGGCTGGACTACTGTAATTCATTATTATCAGGCTGTCCTAAAAAAACCCTGAAAAGCCTTCAGCTAATTCAAAATGCTGCAGCTAGAGTACTGACAGGGACTAGAACGAGAGAGCATATTTCTCTCATATTGGCTTCTCTTCATTGGCTCCCTGTTAAAGCTAGAGTAGAATTTAAAATCCTTCTCCTAACATGCAAGGTCTTGAATAATCAGGCCCCATCTTATCTCAAAGACCTCATAGTACCATATCACCCCAATAGAGCACTTCGTTCTCAGACTGCTGGCTTACTTGTGGTTCCTAGGATACTTAAAAGTAGAATGGGAGGCAGAGCCTTCAGCTTTCAGGCCCCTCTTCTGTGGAACCAGCTCCCAGCTTGGATTCGGGAGACAGACACCCTCTCTATTTTCAAGATTAGGCTTAAAACTTTCCTTTTTGATCAAGCTTATAGTTAGGGCTGGATCAGACAACCCTGAACCACCCCTTAGTTATGCTGCTATAGGCCTAGGCTGCTGAGGGGGGGGGGTCCCATAATGGACTGTTTCTTCTCATTCACCTTTATTTACTTGTTTATACTTCACTCTGTATTTAATCATTATTATTAATCTCTGGCTCTCTTACACAGCATGTCTTTTGTCCTGTCTCTCTCCACTCAGCCCCGGTCGCAGCAGATGACCGCCCCTCCCTGAGTCTGGTTCTGCTGGAGGTTTCTTCCTGTTAAAAGGGAGTTTTTCCTTCCCACTGTCGCCAAGTGCTTGCTCATAGGGGGTCGTTTTGACTGTTGGGTTTTCTCTGTGTTATTGTAGGGTCTTTACCCACAATACAAAGTGCCTTGAGGCGACTGTTTGTTGTGATTTGGCGCTATATAAATAAAATTGAATTGAATTAAACAGAGCACAAAAAGGCTGCCTCAATATACTGAGGACAAAAAATGCATTGCTAGGTCTGAGGAGGCTATGGCCTCATGAAACTCAGTTGGCAGTAATATATAAAATATGCAATATACCTGTGTATCAGATTTAGCTAATTGGTCATTAACTGAAGTCAATGACTTTAACCCTGCATCTGTGCCACCCCATTAAATTGAATTAAACTTAAGCTTCAGCTTTGATAGCTTGAACAAAGCACACAACAGAGCTGGTTGGATGCCAGCAACACCAAAGCACGAGCTCACATTAAACTGGAGCAGGAGTGCAAACAGCAGGAAGAACAAAAGATGACAAGGAAAACTACGGCAATAAATACACAAGGGGTAATGAGATGACAGGAAACAGCTGGGAGGGAAAACACAGGAAGCAAAACTAAACACATCACACAGTAACCAAAGGCACACCAAAATAAAACAGGAAGTAACTAGACAGAGACCAGGACTGAAATGAATGAGCTTGACGCAAGGACCGAGGAACACTTGCTCAACCCTAAGCACCAAGTAATCCATAACCAAAATAAACAAGGAATCCAAAGTAAGAACTAAACTAGAAACACATCATGCAGAAAAGAATATCAAAGAACAAAAACACATCATCTGCTCACTCTGAATTTTTTTTAAAAACTTGGCCTGGATGGTCAAATTAATCAAAACAAAATGAAATCTACAAAGTAGTGTAAATTCAGAGAAGACACCACATGGGTCACTCAAACACTTGACCTCCGACACAGAATCAGACACATCATAGATTTACAGTGCTGACATCTGGAGGCACAGAGATGATGTTTGTGACGGTCCAGACACGAAAAAGACAAAATGTATTTATATGTAAGTGTAAAGGGCTACAGCATTATTGTGTGGCCATCTGTTAATAACCATGTAGTAAAAAAAAATAGTCGTCAGTCAAATGTTGTGATTGTTTTACTATATATACACTATTGATTTGTATTAAGTAATGATGCAGGTTTTATTATTCATGTCCACGTCAAAGCTAGATGTTAGATTGGCCACAGGTTAAATGACCCCTTTCATTTTATTTTTATGGCTTTCAGGAGCTAATTTACCAGACAAATGAAGAGCTTCTAAACAGCTGACGTACATGGTAGAAGTACTGTTTTACAAAGGTCACTGTCATTTTATTCAGACCTCAGTCAGTCACACTGTATGGATTCAAAGCACACATCATGTTATGAGTGCATTAAGAGTTCAAATCATATGTGAGCAATGATGTTCAAAGAACAATCATCTCCAAAGTTGTTGTTCTGCAGTTTCTAGATGAAGTATTTCAAACTCTCATGCTGTCAGTTGGGATCTCTGAATTGTCTGCAGTCCTCCTGATTCAAACACAAACACCAAAAAAGAAGTTCATTATTTTCAAACTGCTGAGTAAAATAAACATTTTCCACAATTTAATGTACCTCTTTGAAAGAAGGGTATTAAAGTAAAAAAAAGAAAGAAAAAAGAGACTAGTACAACTTTTTAAACAGAAATTTATTTGTTTGAAAAGTAAATGAAACAATGACACTTACATAATAATCAGTTCTGTAGCAACCTAAAAATAATCAGACAGAAGCAACATCAGTGAATATTTTAGTAAAAACTTTTATATTTTTTTCCTTCACTGTTCATCTTGAAACTATCTGTGAATCAGATCCTGGAGAATTCATCTTCATATATGTCAGCTGTTAAAGGAAAAACAAACTGAGCAAGTTCAAATGTAAAAACATCACGTATATACTTACACTTGGCCAAAGTTATTCTTCTATTAGTGCACCGAACACGGATATAATAGTTTGTCCAAATGCACTGAAAAACCTTTGTCTTTCCCTCCTCTATATATTCACGTTGGCCTGGTTTAACATTATAATTAGCATATGTAGCAGGATCCATCACACAGAACGCGTCTGGAAAAATCAAACAGAAAACAAAAAACATAAGAATAATTTTCAGGAAACATTTTTAATAAACTTTTGGAGTGCAAATTGATTTGTTTATACCTTCACAGAAGGGCAGCTGAGACCAGCGACCATCACTGTAACAATTCACAATCTCTGGACCAACTCGTCTGTAAAAACTGTTACACTGATATTTCAAATACACTGGACGTTCCTCCACAACTTCACCATTTTGAATGACTGGGCGGTTTCCACACAACTGAACTGAGATAAAACAATAGAGGTGGGTGAAGCTGTAACAGTATCTCAGTGGACCACAACACAGTCACACCAACAACAACACGAGTGAGTGCAAAAAAAAAAAAGAAAGAACATTGTGCATTTAAATGTTTAGTTTGGCAAAGATCTGCAATTCCTATACAATGTACCCCAACCAATCACAATGAGTCATTTCTGCAGTGATCGAGAAGCTTCATTCATTCATTCATTCACTCACTCACTCACATTGGCTGCTGACAACTGAAAATCAAGTCTGAAAATAAGAAAATAAAGCTGCTCAATTAACCTTGTTTATCTGAAAGGCCCGTTTTCATTAAAAAACCTTAATTAAATGAACAAACGGAATTTGATATGCCATATAAGGACAAAAGGATGTGAATAACTTACTGTTTTCCAGCCTACTGTCTCTGTCATTTGAGCCAGAGGTGGCAGCAGATCCTGCAGGAGACAGAGCAGATAACAGACATATAGCCTACAGACAACACATCAGTCAGTATCACTTTGCAAACATCTTTGATTTCCACTTCTTTGTGATCCAGAGTAATAATTTTCTCATCATATTTTTGAAAAGGTCAAAAGTTTCAACTGTAAATCAGGTTGTTTCCACTGCCAGCTGTACCTCTGAGCTTCTTCAGATTTTGGGTGAGTTGGTGTGCAAAATGAAGCCAAATCATAAACAAGCTCTCAACATTTACTAGTTTACTAGAGTGTGCAAAACAACCAGGGCTACTCTGAAAAATCTAGATATTAAAACATTCAGGTTTTTTTCTGTTTGGCTTACTAAATAACTCCCTTTGTTTTTTAACACGTCTTATTTGTAAGTCAAAAATCAACTGTTTCTTTGTTTGCTGTGCTCTAAAAAATTTAATAATTGGAAGGGCTTTTTGGATAGCAGTGTTTTTCTGTATTGTCATAAGCTATTTGCCTAATGATCCAGCACCAAAACATCAGTAATAAATGCATTCTTGCAGTTTAGTTATTAGTCATCATTTGCATCATTTGATTGACATGCACCAGGCAAAAGGTCAATAATAAGCTACGCAAAAGTTGAACTGCTTTTCATAAGACCAATATTTCTGCTTCTGCACATACTGTACTTGAATGTCTTGTGATGAACATACATAGAAATTAGTTCCTTGTTCACATTAACTGTACACATGTAACTGTTTTTGCTTATTGAAAGATGAGAAAAAAAATTAAAGTTTTTTTTTTTTTTTTTTACACACAGTCCAGCTTCACAGATGATGGTATTTTGCCCTATGTTAGTATAACCATCTTCACAGTGATACTGCACTTGTGAACCTGCAGCAAACTCCTCCTGGTATCCCTGATTAATGATGACTGCATGGGGGATTTTAGGAGGTGCACTGCAGGCACTGATACTTTCTGTTAAAAAAGTAAATAAATAAATAAAAACTGAAAAAAGTGCTCATCGACTAACCGGAGTCAAACATTAACAGACTCACTCTGACAGACTGGTACAGGGGACCAGTTTCCATTTTCACAGGTAGTGGTGGTGTTCTGGTTTTTGTGCTCAAATCCTGCTTCACATGTTATCCTTAATGTACTTCCATCCTCATACCAACCGTTGGAGTTTTTAGGGTACGTTCCATTGGGAATAGTTGGTGGAAGGCAGGCGCTTTCACCTGAGGAAGAAAAACATCAACCCTTTCAGACTTTATGGAATCACTTCTGTCAGTATTATTAAATCTTTCTAAATCTGAGCAGCAACATGCTGCATTAAACGCTGTGAATAGTTGAGAAAAATGTTTCCATTGAAGAGGGGAAGTCCGAAGTAATCAGACTTCATTTGTTGTTCTTTGTCTGTTTTTAGCTTATTTCTGATGTCTGAGATAACAGATAACATGATTTCAGTTTCTGAGCACCTCCACCATTCCCAGTAGAGATGTATTGATGTAACACTGACCTATACATTGTGGCTCATGAGACCATGTCCCATGTTGACATGCACTGGTTGCCCACCAGCCCTCCACTGCAGGTTTATATCCATTATCACAGACATACGTGATGGTGGTTCCAGTAGAATAAGTCTCTTGTTTGGGGACAAAGTTACCATGAAGCAGTCTGGGAGCATCACAGCCCTGTGCTGCCCTTTGTGCTGAAACACAGTTAAAGAAACATTTTTAAGCATATATTAGACGAATATCTACTAACTTAATTGTTTCTGTCTCTAACAAAAGTGAATGTTCTTACCTTGAAGCACTCCAGGAAACAAAATGAGCACAAATCCAAGAGACCTCAGACACATTTTGCAGGAATGAAACCACGTTCTCAAAGCAGAGTGAAGAGCCTGGTTCTGTTGAACAAGTCAATAATTGTTGGCCTTTCGTCCAGAGAGCTAAGGAATTAGGACACAGTAAACATTATGCTGGGTAACTCTGGCTTATGTTAAACACAACACACATTTGCTCACGAATTTCTCAGAAAATGTTTTGGACAAAATCTATGAGTTTGTTTACAGTCCAGATTTCAAACTGACTTCCCGGACTGCTGTCATTAGAGGTCAGCATTATGAAATATCAAACAACAGTCATTTCAAAGCACAGGTTTTCAGTAAAGATTGAATTATAAAGCAAAAAAAAAGAACATCAGGTCAATTCCAAGTTTCTCTGATTGTTATCTGGATGCCCACATGCTGTATTTGTTAAGGAGCAGATGTCCGTGAGACTGAGGGAAAATTCAGGAAAGTACAGTTTTATTTTGCTATTTGCAGTTTACACAACTTTCTGCACAGCAACAATCAAGGTTACAGGTACCAAATCCATCTATTTGGGTGGATGTGCTTGGTAAACATTTTTTTTTTTTTAGCAAGAATACTCTTGGTTTTAAGATACATTGCTACAATCCTCTGGGATGCATCTTCAGTGATGTTCCTGGGTTCATCCGGGGTTTTGGGTTTTTCAACATCACACCCCGTCTTCCAGGTGACCCAGCTGGGGTGATCAAGTCTCAAGTGGCTTGTTGCTGCTGGGAGCTCCCAGCAGCAACAAGCCAAGGGTCTCCCCTCTTAATCCAAAGCCACCTTGTGGCTTTCTCTGCGGCTTCAGTGATGGAACGTATGGCTCCCCTTTTTGCTGCTCCCATCACACCCAGCAATGTCAGGGCTTTGCAGAGGGAACTACCCACGAAACCTCGGCAGCCCACCTCAACAGCCTGGCAGTGTGTCCGCCAACCATGGTTCCTTGCACTCCTCAACAAGTCCCTGATACTTGCTGATCTTCCTCTCATAGAGCCTCCTCCATGTGTTCCTCCAGAGGCACGGTGAGTTCCAACATGACAATATTCTTGATGGAGTCTGAGAAGATGACCAGGTCAGGACGGAGTGATGTGTGGATGATTTGCTCTGGAAACTTCAGCTGTTTGCCAGAGATCCACTCGCAACTGCCAGTCAGAGGCCATAGACAGCAGGGATCTTTTCTGTCGTGGTGGAGGATTCTCGCCAGGTTTGAGGAAGCTGATAGAACTCTTCCCAGGATGGAATTCACTGGTCTTGATGCCGACAGTAGCGGCCCATTGCCACAGCCAGGGCTTTCAAACAGCTGCTGAGCAGGTGTTGCAGGGTTCCTTTCCCATCACACTGAGCACAGGTGTGCACTTCACCTTTGCCCCATGTGTGAAGATTGGAGGGGCTTGATAAGATATCATTCACAGCCTGAACCAGGAACCTGATGCTGTGAAAGTCAGACCTCCAGACGTCTGACCATGTGATCTGTGTGTACCACCTTCCCCACCTCGTCCAGGCTCCTTGTTGACCAAACCCAACTGCCCTGCTGACTCGGGGCGCATGCCTCTCTTTCCCAGTGATTTTATTGACGTGGCAACTTGGGAAGTATCCCAGGCCAACTTGCCCAGTTGCAGTGGTCCCAACTGGGATCCTTGCCACCAGCAGTTCTTTCATAGCACTCCACTTCCTGTCAGTACAGACCTCAATTTGTGCTGCTTTCAAAAGGGAGCTGTAGGGCATTGGATGTGCCATAGAGTGCAGAGCTGCGCAGGCTTCTGGGCAGGCCAAGCCTTTTCCCAAGAAGCTGCTCAAGTGCACCATATTGGACAGGTAAAAATACCTTAATGAAAAATAATTAGAAATGTTCTCATCACAGGACAACCTTAAAGGAGCACTTGAGAAGAAACCTCACTGCAGTCGTATTTGTGGCCAAAGTTTCTATCATGGCAGGAGATTTAAAGAGGCTGATTGGTGTCCTTTTTTTTGTGGTGACTTGTCTGTAATGAGCAAATTTTTTCTTGGACAAGCTCCACCTGAGAGGTGGACCACAAATAAATGAAAAAGTTATTGTTTTTACTCCTAAGAATAATGACTTATTAAATGCTAACTATCTCCTAAAAACAAATCAAAACAAAGAATACAGGGATATGAATGACTCCGGTAATGTAATGTCCATATACAACATTGCAGAGGGAGATGTGCAAACATTGCACCATTATATCAATGCAGTGCAATAATAGTGCAGTAGTAAAGTGTATTAATGATTACAATTTATCTTCCCTCAAATGAAGCATTGAAGAGTCTGAACAGATGATTTCTCAAATCTGTCTGTTGAGCAGTTCTGTGAGAGCAGCCTTCCACTGAATATTCTCCTCTGTTTCAGTGTACTAGTGTGTAATGGGTGACTGTCATTGTCCATGATGGAAAGCAGTTTGTCCAGTGTCCTTCTGTCTGCCACTGTAGTCAGAGAGTCCAGCTCCACTCTGACCACTGACCCAGTCCGCCTGACCACCTTATCCAGCCTCAGCACGTCTTATCCTGATGCTGCCTGCCCAGCACATTACCGCATAAAAGAGAATACTGGCAACTATAGATTGGTAGAATATCTGCAAGAGTTTTCTGCAGATGTTGAAAGATGCCAATCTCCTCAAGAAATAAAGCTGGCTCTGCCCCTTCCTGTACAGTGTGTCTGTTCACACTGACCAGTCCAGTTTGTTGCCCAGCTGCAGACTGAAAGGACTTGTAGGTCCTCACCATCTCCACATCAATCTGCAGTCTGCCAGCTAGGTAATCCATAACCCAAGTCACCAGGTGTGGGTTAACTTGCATCCTGTCCAGCTTGTTTCTCAGTAGAGGGGGCTGTATAGTATTAAAGGCACTGGAGAAATAAAAAAACAAACAAACCCAAAAATCTTCAAAGTACCACTTATCAAGGTGGGAATAAGTCTGGTGGAGAAGGAAGAAAATGGCATTCTCCACACTCACCTTCTGGACCTCCTAGGCGAACTGCAGGGGGTACAGTGGATGTTTAACCTGGGGTCTGAGTAAATGGAGATGTTCCAGGGTCTTCATGATGTGCGATGTTAGAGCAATCCTCCTGAAGTCATTGAGCAAGCTGGGGCACACTTTCTTTGGCACAGGAGCCAGGCATGATGTTTTCTAAAGTGTGGGGACCCTCTCCAACTGCAGACTGAGGTGGAAGATGTGCTTCAGAGATTTACCATGATCAGAAGCACATGCTCTCAGCAGGCTGGGGCTCACCTTGTCTAGGTCAGCTGCTTTCCTTGTCTGGAGTCTTCTGAGCTCACATCTGACCTGGTCTGCAGTGAAGCGAGGAGGGGGTCCTGCTGTCCTGAGCTGATGAAACAGTGTGTGGTGATGATGGGTGTTGCAGGTTTGCTACATTACAGTGCCTTGCGAAAGTATTCGGCCCCCTTGAACTTTTCAACCTTTTGCCATATTTCAGGCTTCAAACATAAAGATATAAAATTTTAATTTTTTGTGAAGAATCAACAACACGTGGGACACAATCGTGAAGTGGAATGAAATTTATTGGATGTGTCAAACTTTTTTAACAAATAAAAAACTGAAAAGTGGGGCGTGCAATATTATTCGGCCCCTTTACTTTCAGTGCAGCAAACTGACTCCAGAAGTTCAGTGAGGATCTCTGAATGATCCAATGTTGTCCCAAGAAAAAATTAAATTACTTATTTAACTGCAGTGATGCCAGTTTTAGGTTCCTGCTATCGTGCGTGGTGGCTCACTGGTGCACTGCCATGGGAAGCTGAACAGGTAATATTAGTCATACCTGTTCTTCATCTATTGTGACAGAAAACATGCTTGATAAACACTGCTCCCCAACTTAAAACAATTAGATCTTTTTTCTGCTGCTGCTTCCCTGTGTTAGACTTCCTTTAATGGTTTAAGTTAAAAAGAAACACGTACAAACTGCAAACTAGAAACTGGATTAGTCCTGTGAAAAACTCAGTGCACCCTTACTGTTTCCATGGGAAATAAAAGGGTGAGTAGGAGCCAGGTGCTGCTAATCAAATGATTCACTGGTCATCAAGTGTGAGCGTCTCTATGAAGCTTAAGTTTTGGCAGTTTGTTGTCTGGAGCATTCAGATGCCAACACAGTACTTTAAAAGTACTGTAGGTGAATGCTGAAAATTGACTTTATTTAGATAAAACAAAATGTACAAAAATCTTATTTGAAAAAAAAAATCATGAAGTGTTTTTGGGTAATTGAATTTACTTTTAATCAGTTTTTTCAGATTGTAAACAGTGCTGATGTTTTTCTTTGGGTCATGATCAATAAATCAAAACTGAACAACATAAAAAAATAGATGTTTGTGAGTTTGTAGCCCTGTGACCGTCCGATGACTGCAGGAAGGACTCCACGTGTGAGAACTTTCGGCCAGTTGCCACCTTGAACAGGACAACTAGATTTAAATCACTGCTTTTGAGATACAAACACCACAACAAACAAACAAAAAGCAGGAAGATGGGTTTTTTTTTAATTATTTATAATAATATAGAAATGAGCTTCCTCTGAAGGGTGGCTGGCATCTCCCTTAGAGATAAGGTGAGGAGTGCGGGCATTCGGGAGGTGCTCAGAGTAGAGCCATTGCTCCTCCACATTGAAAGGAGCCAGTTGAGGTGGTTCAGGCATCTGATTAGGATGCTTCCTGGGTGCCTCTTGGGTGAGGTGTTCTATGCATCTCCAAGACCCTGAGGCAGACCTAGAACATGCTGGAGAGATATCTCTTGGCTGGCCTGGGAACACCTTGGGGTCCCCCCAATGAGCTGCAAGAGGTGGCTGGGGAGAGGGAGGTCTGGGCTTCTCTGCTTAGGCTGCTGCCCCCGAGACCTGTCCCTGGATAAGCAGACGAAGATGGATTGATGGATGGATGGATGGATGGATGGAGAGTAAAATAAAAGAAATCAAGTTGTAATTCTTCATTTGAATCACTTCCAAATGAAAGATGAGTGCAATAGAAACACACAGCATTTCTTTTAAAGAGGAACACTCATCACTGCATGCTCCACCCTGCTACAACCTGTGAACAGTCATGCAGAAGCACAGCCTGAATACTCTATTTATTTGACATTTAGAGATGAGGCGAATACAATTTTCTATATGTCTACAAATTTCTGACAGTTTTAATATTTAAATATTTTGCGGAATTGAATTTACTGGATTTAAATCACTGCATGATGCAGAAGTCTCTTCAGAAACGGATAATTGTGTTCACTAAATGGCCCGATGTGCCTTCACATGGCACAAGGTAACCAAAATATTTATCAGCCTCCTTAAAGGTGATCACACACAACAAACTGTGTTTAAAGGCCTCCTGCATGTGTTAAATAAATAAACAGGTAAATTAAAGGGTCTATAAGATCTATTGTAAGGATTGAAGTGAACTCATTGGACGAGGTCCAGCTTCGGCTTCACTTGTGACAATTAGGTTGCACTGTGGGAAATGTAGCGTAAACACAAGTTTCCATAAATGCTTCTCAATGAGTGAGAGAGCTGAGGGAGAATCCTTTTGATTTTATATAAGGGCAAACTCCTCTGTTACAGATGGCTGAGGCTGGTGAGGTCCTGTAGGTTAAGGCATTCTCTGGATAAAGTTTTATGTTCCCCTAAAAGGACGCTCCATACAAACTTTAACTGAGTGTCTTGAGTTTCTTAACGCTTGGAGGGCTCTACTGTTCTTGAACTTTAATGAAAAGCAGACAGAGGTGATTTTTTTTTTTGGTCCTGATGTCACTGGTGGGTCTTCTCCACCCTCTGGCACAGTATGGATCCTACTGTCATAAATCTGGATATTAAGAGGGATGGGGATTTTAGATTGGATGGTCAGTGGTGAAATCCAGCTTCATTCAGCTGAGACAGTTGGTAAAGATAAACAAACATTCTGTAAAAGGTCACTTTAAGCCTCTGAGCTCTATGCTGGCCATTTTTGTCCACGAACAAGCTAAGAGGGTAGTAAAAACGAAGAAGTTCAGAGGGTTAAAACAATGATCCATACCATTATCACAGCTCGGCTGGATTACTGTAACTCTTTGTATGTTAGTGTTAGCCATCCTCCCTGTCTCATCTTCAGCTGGTGCAAAATGCGGAATAACTGTTCCTGGATGTGCCGAGGACACAGCAGAGGCTCGGGGGGGCTTTTGCCTTTGCAGTTCCCAAATTGTGGATCGTTGCAGATTAAACAGGCCTCTTCACTGACCATTTTTAAATCCGCTCGTAACACCCACCTCTTCTGCCTGGCTTTCAACTCAATGTGAGATCTTGATTTGATTTTGATTTTATTGTTTCACTCACATTTATTTTTGTCTTGGATTTTCATTCATGATTTTATGTTAATGTATTTTTATTCCTATTTTCAGCACCTTGGTCAGTGGTTGCCCTTTTTGACATGGTTTATAAATAAAGTTGGCTTTGCAAAGATCCAGTAAAATAATGTTCATGATTCTGAAGAATCCTACATAATGAGTACATTAACTTTGATTTTGTTTTTCTTCTTTTTTTTAATACAATTATCCAACACAAAGTTAGTTATGTTGCAATTCCTGTTCACCAATTCTTTCCATGTAATAAAGCTTTACTAGGACACGGAGCAGCACGCCACCCTGAAAATGCTTTCTGTGCCATTTTCTACACTGATTTTATTTCTTGCTTTTCTTCTTCTCCTGCCTGTGCCACCACATTAAAAAAAAAAAAAACTCCTGCAAATGCCCCTGTTCTGTTACTTGATTTATGTAATAGACATTAACTTGGTGCAGTTTTGTTATTGAAACTATGATATCTCCCCTGATATTTACAGTTTGGTCCTTAGATTTTGGACAATGAACGTTTTTGTAGTTTTGCAAACAATCAAGATGCCACTGAAATATCTCAAGTTTAGTTAATATTTTAAACAATATTTTGATGTGCATGGTAAAAGAACTGTTCTACACAGATTTTAGACAAAACAATGCAAAAAGGTCACTGATGATGAAACATTTTATTCAGACCTCAGTCAGCCACACTGTATGGATTCAAAGCACACATCATGTTATGAGTGCATTAAGAGTTTCGGCTCCAAAATTGTTGAAGTATTTCAAACTCTCATGCTCTTATTAGGGTTCTCTGAATTGTCTGCAGTCCTCCTGATTCAAACACAAACACCAAAAAAAAAAAAGTTCATTATTTTCAGATAAACACTTTCCACAATTTAATGTACCTCTTTGAAAGAAGTGCATTAAAAAAAGTTTATAAAAGAGACTAGTACAACTTTTTCAATAGAAATGTATTTGTTTGAAAAGTAAATGAAACAATGACACTTACATAAGCATCAATATAAGTTCTGTAGCAACCTAAAGATAATCAGACAGAAGCAACATCAGTGAATATTTTAGTAAAAACTTTTATATTTTTTTCCTTCACTGTTCATCTTGAAACTATCTGTGAATCAGATCCTGGAGAATTCATCTTCATATATGTCAGCTGTTAAAGGAAAAACAAACTGAGCAAGTTCAAATGTAAAAACATCACTTATATACTTACACTTGGCCAAAGTTATTCTTCTATTAGTGCACCGAACACGGATATAATAGTTTGTCCAAATGCACTGAAAATCCTTTGTCTTTCCCTCCTCTATATATTCACGTTGGCCTGGTTTAACGTTATAATTAGCATATGTAGCAGAATCCATCACACAGAAGGCGTCTGGAAAAATCAAACAGAAAACAACAAACATAAGAATAATTTTCAGGAAACATTTTTAATAAACTTTTGGAGTGCAAATTGATTTGTTTATACCTTCACAGGTGGGCAGCTGAGACCAGCGACCATCACTGTAACAATTCACAATCTCTGGACCAACTCGTCTGTAAAAACTGTTACACTGATATTTCAAATACACTGGACGTTCCTCCACAACTTCACCATTTTGAATGACTGGGCGGTTTCCACACAACTGAACTGAGATAAAACAACAGAGGTGGGTGAAGCTGTAATAGTATCTCAGTGGACCACAACACAGTCACACCAACAACAACACGAGTGAGTGCAAAAAAAAATGAACATTGTGCATTTAAATGTTTAGTTTGGCAAAGATCTGCAATTCCTATACAGTGTACCCCAACCAATCACAATGAGTCATTTCTGCAGTGATCAAGGAGCTTCATTCATTCATTCATTCATTCATTCATTCACTCATTCATTCACATTGGCTGCTAATTTCAATCCAAAAGTATAATTTCTGACAACTGAAAATCAGGTCTGAAAATAAGAAAATAAAGCTGCTCAGTTAACCCTGTTTATCTGAAAGGCCCGTTGTCATTCAAAAACCTTAATTAAATAAACAAACTGAATTTGATATGCCATATAAGGACAAAAGGATGTGAATAACTTACTGTTTTCCAGTGCAGGCCTACTGTCTCTGTCATTTGAGTCAGAGGTGGCAGCAGATCCTGCAGGAGACAGAGCAGATAACAGACATATACAGACAACACATCAGTCAGTATCACTTAGCAAACATCTTTGATTTCCACTTCTTTGTGACACAGAGTAATAATTTTCTCATCATATTTTTGAAAAGGTAAAATGTTTCAACTGTAAATCAGGTTGTTTCACTGCCAGCTGTACCTCCATGATGTTCAGTGGTTTCTCTACCTGATGAGAACAAATACAGTCATTAGCTACATGGTGCAGGCTGCAATGCAAAAAAACAGGAAATTAGGCAGGGGGCAAACACATTTTTCACACCACTGTATTTCATAGAGAAACTGGACTGCCAGACTGCACACTAATTTATATCTAATCCATGTCAACACCTACCTCCACCTGAAGGTTGTCCCCCACTGCCAGCAGATTCAACGCGTCCTCTGTCCATTTCTTCCACTGGTTGGTGACAAGAAATCGTGTTAGGCATAAAGCATGTACAACAGTTCATATTTTTGATTTAAGGCTTCCTTTTTATTTAAATTGTTTTCTACATTGTAGAATAAAACACCTGATGGTTTACAAAGTAATGTGAGAGTAATGTAGAGTTTCAGATTTTGGAAGAAGGTCTCTGGATCTACTGCCCTTACCCACAGGCTGTGAACCAGCACCAGCTCTACTTCTCTCAAGTGGAAAAAAAATTATTTAGTTTACAATATACAGAAACACAGAGATGATTATTAAAACTCTACCTCCACCCTCATGCTCGGTGTCTCTATCAGCAGATGTAGTGTGTGTAGAGATGATGTGATGATAATGTGTCTGTAGAGCCACAGTAATTATTGTAAATGTTACTCAGCTTAAAAGCAGATTTATTGGTGAGGTGGTCCTTGATGCAAAGTAAAGTTTTGTTTACCTGTTGGCTTGCACATCCAAATTAATTAAGGAGCGGGCTTCCTGCAACCGCGAGAACGAAATTACCGAAATAACCAAAACAGCAGGCAGCTCAGTTCAGACTACACTAGTTAGATTGCAGTATTATGATACAGTTCACAATGATGCACTGTGCAGGACTGGTTACATCTAGGTTTCTGTTACTAGGTTACATCGAGAGTGGCATACATCAAATCTCTCACTGAGTCCTCCATTTTATGCTAGCTTTGTCATGTCTAGGGGGTTGGAAATCAGCCATGTAGCTCATATAATATCTGTTTATGTCTTGCTGAATTCAGTTGACTAAAGAGGAATAAATATCAGAATAGCAGCACAGGTCAGTTGATTACAGCTTGTACACAAAGAAAAATCTGTTGGAACTCCCAAAATTATTGTGTAACTTATTCCAAAGTACTTCTGTTCCCCATGCTGATCTGCTGATCTTGATTTTGGATTGCAGCATTCATCTGTATTGTTATAAGAAATTTACCTAATGATGTAGCACCGAAATGTCAGAAATAAATGCATTCTTGCAGGTTAGTCATTAGTCATTTTGCAACATTTGATCAACATGCTCCAGGCAAAAAGTAAATAATAAGCTGGCCAAAAGTTCAAACACCAATATTTCTGCTTCTGCACATGCTGTGCTTGAATGTCTTGTGATGAAAATACGTAGAAATCGGTTGCTTATACATTTTTGTGTGACTGTTTGTTGGTTTTTGAAAAAATTAAAGGGTGGTTTGGTTGTTTTTTCACCCACATTGTCCACTTACTGCATGCTGGGCCTGCAGTCCACTGTCCAGCTTCACAAATAATGGTATCTTCCCCCATGATAGTGTAACCATCTTCACATTTATACTGCACTTGTGAACTTGCAGCAAACACCTCCCGGTATCTCTGATTAATCACAACTGCGTTAGAGATTTTTGGAGGCGCACTGCATGAACTGTCCATTCCTGGGAGACAAAAGCACAGCTGTCATTACAAAGTGATTGATAAAGGCGCTGAAAGCAGCTTCTTCGTGTGGGATCTGGCAGACTTACTCTCACAGACAAGCAGCGAGGACCAGTTTCCATTTATACATATGGCGTCAGACGCGTCTTTGAGCTCATATCCATCCTCACATGTTACCTGAATAGTACTCTGTGTTTCATACCAATCCTTTTGGTTTTTGGTTTTGATTCTGTTCGGTATGGCTGGGGTGAGGCAGGCTTCTTGATCTGCAGAAAATAAAGACCCAAAAGTTCATTTGATGACTTTCTTTAAACTGTATTTTAGTTGTTTTTAGATTGTTCCTGTCCTCTGATTGCAAAGAAAAGAAAGGATATCCGCCTCCATCAGACTCACGGGAAGCATTCCTGGTTTTAGTATCCATTACATTACTTATATTATTAATATTAGACTTGAGGGGACAAAACAAAATTAGCTTATTTGTGCTATGAATATAATTTTTGATGGCTTAAAACTGAATGTATTACTTCTTTCATACAACTCTACTACACCACATCGGTCTTTTAATGAGCAGATAAACGGGCACGCGCACATTCAAAGGTTGAAATTCTCCAGATTTTTTGTGCCCGGTTCAAACAAACCTGGTGAGATGTTACTGAACACTTACCTATACACTGTGGGTTATGAGACCATTTGCCATTTTCACATTTGCTTGTTGCCCACCACCCCTCTGCTGCTGGTTTAAGTCCATGATCACAGGCGTAAATGAGCTCCACTGAATCGGCGTAAGCTTCTTGTTCAGGGACAAAATAACCGCCATTCAGCTCGGGAGGCTGGCAATCGCTTGCTGCTGTTTGTGTTGAAAACAGTGACAAACAAGCAGGGACCATAGTGAGCAGCTTTTCTTTTTAAGTGTGAAAATAATAGGAGGTGAATTTAATGCTCTTACCACGTATCACTTCTGGAAACCAAATCAGAAGCACAAATCCAAGATAGCTCGCACACATCCTGTCAGGAATTCAAATACTGCAAGACAATGCAACGAGCACGAGCGTGTCGAGCTCAGATAAAATCTGAACTAGTTAATAATTGTTTAAAGCGATTCCCCCAAAGTTAAAGAAATGTGTAACTGTGCTGCTGCCATCATGACGCTCCTCTGTCCACATAGCCAAATCTGTGCAAACTGGAGGAGAACGTCAGACCTGCACATTTATTTTCTTTCTACCTTTTTTCCCTTTGTACTGATTCCAGAGAGACAAAGTAAACTGTGCACGGAGGAATGTATTGACCAGTACTGCAAAAATACTTCTAAAAGAATCACCACCATTTCTTTTTTTTAATCAATTAAATTTATATTTGTAATTTTTGAAATCAGCATTTACTAATTAATTTTTATCAAAAAGTTATACTAATGATTGCATGTGTGATGTAGTTTGTAGTTGTGTAGTGTGTGTGTGTGTGTGTGTGTGTAAAGCTACAAAGTTACATTCAGCCCTGTTTGGAACAGCTCCCACGACAGTTTGCTCAGAGTCCACATTTCAAAATGATTTCCCCGTCTGTTGTGTTCAGAGGTCGTTGTTTTGTTGTTTTGAAACACCAAACACAGCTGAGCCAAAGGTCGGACTGCAATAGTGCAGAAAAGCATAAAAGTAAAAATAAAATAAGGATGAATAATGACTTAAGGTTAGAGTTCGATTAATACTGATGACTGCAACACGCTCATTTAGTTTGTGTGTGATCACCATCTGCTGGATCCTCATGGGCTCTGCGTTGTTATTCGGTGTTATTTCTGATATTAAAGTGCTGATGGGAAACTTAAACGTCTGGCTTTTCGTAACATTTAGTTATAATTTCAACTGGCAATGAGGCGTCCAGAGAACATGAAACATCTCATAAGGGAGTGAGGATTTCTAACAGTGAACGTGCTGTCATCATGTTGTGCACACACTACTGTTTTAGTAACGTGAAGCATGTCCAGCATGCCCTTCCTTTCTGACCGTAGCCCTGCTCATCAGCTGCTTCTGTCTCAACAAATTAGGCTGCTTTAATCAGCAGGTTAATCAGTTAAATATTATATCCTCGCCATGCTGTAATTAATTAGTTCCGTTGGTTCATTATAGCCAGAAAAATGGATCTATCATGATGTCATGTGTCTGTTGTTCTTCCTTTTGGTTAGCAAGACAACATTTCTCTTTTGCAGGCGTGAGAAGGAAAAAAAGAAGAAGTAAGAGTTGCACGCATCTCCAAGCACAACAATATTAGACAAACTTTACTTCAGTGGGAGGTGTTCCAAGAGAAAGTCAGCCACCAGTCTGTTCTGTGCCTTTTATGGGCTTATTAACTATTATGCACACATTCAAAGCCCAGTGGCAGGAGAAAGGAGGTATTCAGTGTCTTGCCCAAGGACACTTCAGACTGGAGGATCAATAAGTGGATGACCAGCTCTAGCTCTCGAGCTGCTCCTCTGCAGAGCAAAACTACTGTTTGCCAAACCAGGCATTATCATATTAATGTTCTCTCTGGACAGATCAGATTATCAAAGCCAGCGCTGTTTGGAGACTATGTGATGGTCTCATAAAAAAAACTGCAAATGAAACTTTCAGGAGAGTAATGATAGTAATCATAAATCCATGACTTGAAAACAAGAAATGGACAGTTTTTGATTGGCTTGGTCAAAGTTACGGGGATTTCCGCTCTCCATGCACGACAGCCCTCAAACCTGCTGAGGGAATTTTAACAAGGTGGTAAAAAAAAAAAATTTCAGCAGGTTAGAGAGTGGAAAGGAATTATGCAAACTGAGCTTCGCTGTAGCTTACTTGGTTGAGCAGGCAATCTATATGCTGAAAGGCTGCGGGAGCCTGGGTTTGATGCTGTCCCAGAATATTTGTAACTGTGTGTCATCCCCCCCCCCCATGCTCTCCCTGCTTTCCTGCTCGCTGTCTACTGTGACTGTCTGATTAAAAAGATGGTCAAAAAATAATTAGGAAGTATGAAAAATGCCCCCAGGATGGCATTTCTCCTTCTGACACCAAAGGTAACACCGATCATTTCCACAGAAAAATGTTCGCTCTGTTCACATTTTGTCTGAGATTTGATTAAGAAAATGATTTTTGCTTGTGATGTGCTCAGGGATAACTTTACCCATGGGCACAGTATCAAAGAGGAGGATGGGTTTGTTCTACTGTTAAATGGTCCAACAAATTACATATTAAAATGCATTCACTGGAATATTTCCTATGGTGGCCCTCAGGGGTAAAACAACCTTACAAAGAAAATTAAAGAATGTTAACATTTGTCTGCTTTCTGCAGTGCGTTTTGTGCTGTAAAATGTCCTCGTGCCTTCGGTTTTGTGCATGTTTTTCATTCCCTGCAGTTGTGTTTTTGCCCCTGGGTGCCACTGTGCTTTTGGAGAAACTGTTCTTCACTGCCGAGTTCCTTCTTCTTTTCACAGCCAGGGCTGCTCTCAATCATCGGTCAAGCTCTAAGGCCACAGGGTCTCGCAGGTGAAAAGCCAGTGCATCATCTGTGCCGAGGCACCTTCGGTGTGTGGTAAGGTCAAAGGGTTATAAGGAAAGGAGTAAGCAGGTCTGGATGTAATTGGTTCTCATTTCTCACTCTTCAAATGTGTGTATGGGTGTCTCCTTCCATTATCTGCTGGTGAGGAAGCTCATGTGTCAGTTCACTGCTGGGTTTCCTCTTTCGTGTTTCCTTTGTCTTGTTGCAGTTCATCTTCCCTTGCCCCAGATTCTCCATCCAACTATAGAAGGGCAGTAAACCTACACTGGCTGTGCCAAGAGATGCTATAATTTAAATGTTCTTTTGCCCTTGTGGGAAATAAAGGCTTTGTTAACTAATAAATTAGTTTGTCTGCTTTATCCTGAGAAAACACAAATCAAAGTATGCTGAGAGAAGGCATTTCATTTCCCCTTTCAAACACACACACTCAGCCAGAAGACTTGGGGGAGCTGCTCCTTAATCTCTCACAATGTGGACCGAGCACTGCTGATAAAGTCCTCATTGCTGTTCATTTAGGAAGCATCCTCTACACAGACTTCATCCACCAACACAGCTGCAGGGTAAATCCCAGGGCTCTAATGCATCGACGGTCCTGATGCTCAGCAGGATGTCCTGTAAATGCTTTGCAGCCTGCCAACAATTCCTCCCAGATTTTGGAAGGAAATCCTGATCCAGAGTAGTTTCTGTTACAACAGCAGTGACATTATGGAAAAAAGCTGTTGTAGTAAAGTAAACCGAGATGATGTCTTTCTGACACCCCTTCCAAAAAAATAAGATCTTTGAACAGCCGAAGGAGAAAATCTGTCTGTGAGAAGGTGCATTTGTACATATCACTCTGCCTTTGCATCCTCCTCTCACACAGAGAGGAAATCGGTTGCAAAGATGAGTGAGTGTGTTGCTGCCTCTGGCAGTGTATTGTTGTTGTGGAAATCAGGGAGTGCAGGGTGATATTGCAGAGTTAGGCAACAGATGGAGGGAAAGGCCTGAAAGGCTGAGGGCCGTGGGAACAAAGTGCTTTCGGGGGGGAGCCTGATTAACGAGCACAGCCTAAAGCGGTGCTATAGCTCGGGTCACAGATGCAGTCAATGAACTCGTGTTTATCCCACCTGAGATTGGATTTATGTTTACTGTAGATGTGAGTTCATTTATGAAGGTGTATCTTGAATGGGTTTAATAGGATTTTTGTTAACATGTCATTTTTTTAAAAAAAGTGAAAATGTATGTGAAATAAAATTGAACCAGCATTAACGGCAATGTTTTTTCTCATTTGCAGTTGTGTTTCTGTTCACCTCGTGTCTGTCAGTACTGACTCTTTCTTTAAATTCTTGATTTAACCCCTGTAAGAAATATTGTGCTCTTGTTATTAAAGCTCCTTGGTCTGCTGCTTGGTACTGGGTATCATGTAGGCATCTGTTCTGCAGAAATCATTTGACTATGAAATTAAATGGAATGTTGTGATCGTTGAGTGACTGCTATCTGTGAGTTTGGCACTTTGAATATCTGCTTTAATACAGATGTGGAAACAAGGGAGTCACTGTCAATACAGGGAAGTAACTGGAAGAGTGAGAAAAGGTGAAAGGAAGATCCGGAGGCTAAAAACTTAAACTCGATGGGTGGAGAGAGGCGTAACTGCAAACTGAAACTGTCAGTTTAAGTCAGTACTTATGTTTGTTTACAGCTTCAGATTTTCAGTAGCAGATTTATTTACTCTTACAGCTTCATATTTATGACACTAAAAGAATCACAGAGACTTTGTGCACTTATAGCCGGGTTGCTTGCTCTGCTTTAAGAACCACAGCAGTAACCTCAGCATCTAAAGTTGCATTTGAATACATTTGCCTCGATAAGTACAGCCACAACGAGTCATAGATGTGCACGTTGTTGTGTCATGAATGCATACCGCCAGGCAACTTAATAGCTTACTGGTGTACAGTCAATGGCTGGTTGTCACAGGATGGGGGTGGAGAGCGCTAACAAGTGGGTCTTCAGTTGGGTTCATATTGGAGGTGTAGCTGATGACTCATGTCAAGAGATCATTCAGTGAGCGCTTGTGTTCTTTGTTATATCGCTGCAGATTTTTCTTTTTTACCTGTGTGGATCATTAACATTGATTGTTACAGTCTCTTGTGCCATGTGGAGCCTGAAGGCTATTAAAAGTACAGGTCTGTACAGTGACACTCAGGGGAAATCACACATTAACTATAAGAATCAAAGCAGCAGTGCTGACCACTGAGCCATTTAACATTACTGAGATACCATTTATCTTTTTAATAGTGCTCAGTTCAATTATTCTAATTTCTCGCTCTTCATTTATGAGACTTAGAGCTTTGTATTCATAATTACAGCCCCTCGGTTCACCTTGTTTAAAACAAGCTTCTCCCTGTACGCCTAAACCCACAGCTTTCATCTTTTCTTCTATCATAAAAGAGTGCCAGACTTAAATTTTAAAGTTTGGTGCAAGAGCATCAGCAAACTTTTATATATTCAAATTATTTGAATATGTTTCTGTCCAAATATACCCCACAGTCATCCAAGTGCCTCACAGTGGCTCTGCGCCCCCCAGTTTAAGAACCACTGCTTTAAGTCGACTGTCTTGTGATTGGCTGTCCCTCGCAAACAGAAGAGAGTGGGGCTTCCGTTTTCAAATCCAGAGCCATAGTCCTGAGATGACATCATTATCATCAGAGCCATGAGTATAAAAATCTGTACAAAAATTGAATGCTTAGTCTGAAGCCTGAGCTGTTGGCTGTCAGGAATACCAGTATTTGAAACTCTGACCATGTTTAATATGAGCATCTACCACTGTAACAGTATATACACTCACCAGCCTCTTTATTAGGTACATCTGTTCATTAATGCAAATATTTAATCATCCAGTCACATGGCAGCTACGGCTGAGGAAAGGTGATTTTGAAGAAAGGTGATTAAAGACTTTGAACGTGGCATGACATGATATGACATTATGATATTATGACATGTAACAGCGCTGGAGCCATAAACTAAAGCTGGGGCTTTTTAGGGCTCAGGGGTATCAGTGTTCAGGCTCATTAACCACCCACACATTTCAGGTCATTATGAAACCTACATGATGCTACTGAAATAGAACAATAATAAAGTAAGCACTCACCATGTACAGGAGACTGTATGCAAGCACTTGTTTCTCAGAGGCTTTATTGTCTATTTTCATGTGATGTCTTAAAGCAATACTCTCCATAATTTCTCTCATCTAGCACAACACCAACAGGGGAAAAAAAAAGAAAAGAAAAGACTTTAATATGGCCATCAGATGACCAAGAGATGTGCTGAGCTGTCAAAAACTGAACTAGGCATTGACTGCTTGACTGAGATCATTTTTAACTGAGTGAGAGCAGAGGCGTAAACTAACTTATGAACAAATCATTTACCTGCAGTCTTCTCTCTGCTCAAAGAGCTTTGACTCACAGATTTGATCACCTATGTACATTCAGACCACAAACACCCAAAATAAGAAAAAAAGTGTAAAGAGCGTCTCTTCCTCAAACTCAGCACTTGCTTAAGTTGTACCCAGAGATTTCCACATTTCCCTCCATCTAAACACACTTCCTCTTTACTGCTGACAGAATACAAGCATCTCCCTCCGACCTCATGCTGCTTAGTACTGTATTTCAATCATCTCCACAGCATGTTACCTTTTTATATAAAATGTATTTTGGTATTTCTCTTCAACTACCTGAAAACATTAGAAAACAATTACAACAAAAACACACACACACACTTTAAAAAAAAAAAAAAAATCTCCTTTCAACAGTTCCGGCACAATGCATTAGGAGTCCCGGAGGAAGTCGTGGAATGATCTCTCCTCTTCCTCTGAAAATGGGGATTATACGTTGGTTTGACGGATTGGCAGCTTGGATGAGAGAGTTGAGACCAAGGAGAAGTGGAAGGCTGAAGATTAATTTGTGGGATTTTCAGTGTTTGGTGGCTGTGATCTTGGCTCAGAACCTGAGGTGAGATTTGTGTTTCACCATGTATCTGTTTAACAGGAAAGCAAAGGGAGGAAAGGTGAGTGTGTTGCAAAATATTTTAGTTAATTACACATTTATAAAACATGTACAGAGCAGATAATCAGATGGTGTACATATATCAAGGTGCATGAAGTCAAGTACCTGTCAAGGGTTTCCCAAAAGCGCAGGAAGACGGGCCGGTCAAGATGGCGTCTGTGGCGGCTCAGCTCCAGGACGGTCACGTCCCACTTCTGCACATTAGGATCGGTTGTTGCCTCATCATACTTCAAATGAAAGGCTCGAACTAGAAGGGAAAATGAATTCATGTAATTAAAGACGCTTCCTGGGAGGCTGCAGAAGTAAACAACCTGCAGCACCTTTGAAACCTGCACAAGACCTAAATAGGCTGATTTGTGACTGCATTTGGCATAAATAAGATCACGCTGGGAGGAAAGGGGGTCCACTGCTGACTTCATAGATCACCAATGACAATTTATCCTATGCATTCAACTCTCTGGCTTCTTTTCCAACCTTGTATTTATCTCTAAAATTCTGGGATGCACAGTGGCATCACAGCTCCAGTTAACGATAGCATTAGCAATAACCTTTAAGAGTCATTTCAATGTATTTTCCCTTCTAGATACAGCACTGAAGCAGCTCGTTAAAAATCGCCAATGACCTCCCTCCTTGCATCAGAGGCCAGCCTTCTCACCATCCTCATCTTCCTTTCCTTTGGTGCCTTTTTGACACCATTTCCCATCCCAACCAGCCAGCACTAGAATCAAGGACACAGCACTACAATGGTTTACATCCTTTCTGATAGGAAACAATTAATTCAAGGCAAGACTGTCTGCTCGCCATTAGCCTCAGTCACACAGTGTCACTTAGGGATCAGTGCTGGGACCCCTGATATTTATAATTTAGCACCTTCTTGTCAGAAACGTGCAGTTTAATTTTTATGTTGGACACACACACACACCTCTCTTCCCTCCTACACACACACACACACACACCTACCTCTCTTCCCCCTCCTATCCTCACCACCTGACTAGATAACGATCACTCAGCTCAAACTAAACTGCAATAAAGTTGAAGTTATTTTTACTTGCTATAAAAACACATTTTCTAAAATACTGTACATCCTTTTGTTGTCTCTATAGATGGTTGTCAAACGCACCCTTGACAGTCTCACAGTGTCAAGTCTAGGTGTCATCTTGGACAATGCTCTCTCCTTTACCCCCTTCATCAATAATGTCTACGTCCACCTATGTAACATTTTTAAACTACACTCTTTTCTTTTTCAACACAGCACAAGTTCTGGTTCAGCTCCCGGTCACCTCTCATGTGGATTAATGTAACGCCATTCTCTCTGGTCTCTTAATTGGCTCCAAATGGTACAGAACTCTGCAGCAAGAATCATGACCCAAGTTCACTGATCCTATTACACTTAATCTCATCCAACTTCACTGGCTCCCCATTTCCCCAACGCAATAAAATAAAACTCCTCACTATCAAACCTCTTAATGACCTGGCACCCCATATCTCTCAGACCGCCTTCATCCTCACACCCCTGCCCGTGCTCTACGCTCAGCCTCAGCTGCTCTCCTCACTGCTCATTGCTTCCGACTTAACACCATGTCTGCCAGAGCCTTTAGCTGTGCTGCACCTCATCTTTGGGACTCACTACCCCATCACCTCAGTCAACAGGACACAGTTTAAAATCACAGCTCAAAACCCACCTGTTCATATCAGCATATCAACTATAACCATCATGTTTTATATATTTTACATTCACTTATTATTCCTGGATCTTAAATCTCCCTTTAATACGGATGTAGCTACTTTTGTGTTGCAAGGTAACCTCGAGTGTTTTGAAAAGCATAACATATTTTGTTATCATTTATTAATTATCATTATTATTATTATTGTGTGAATAACAGGCACAGAGCCTAGGCTTCTCTTCCATCCATTAAATGTGTAGAAAATTAGAGAATTCCTTGAATATGATTACTCTCACCACTTAAATATTACTGTTTTTGCCAAACTTTGTGATGAAAATGCACACAATTTCACAGAACTGCTCACTTTTAGCAAAAATGTCGACAGGAGAGCCGTCAGGCAACAGCCACGGCCAGCCTTTGAACTGCCAGGCAGGACCCTGCACGAACACAGCCACCACTCGATCCCTGCAGGAACAAACAGGGTTGTTGTGAAATAAGGCAAACATCTAAAAAGTTGCAATAAGTGACAATCATGTCCACTGGATGCTGCAACAGAGGGCAAATTTATCAGACCAAAACTAATGGGTGTAACATCATGTCTAGGTATCATCATCATAATGTGTTTATCTGAATTGTGCTACTTACAGCTATAGTGCACTTGAGTGAAATATCTAATATATGAATAAAAACTCCACTTTAAGGCAAGGATAGATTTACAAACAAGGATGCCCCTATTCTGAAATTGTTAATCGGCTGTGGCTCAGGTGGAGCAGGTCATCTACCAATCAAAAGATTGGTGGTTTACATCCTCTGACCTCTGGCTTCTGCTGCCACATGTCCTTGGGCAATATACTGAACTCCAAGTTGCCCCTGATGCATCCATTGGAGTGTGAGTGTGTATGGATGTTATGTGTGTGATTGGGTGAATTTAGTAGTAGGAAAATTTTTGAGTAGAAAAAGCATTATACACGTATCAGTGCATTTACCATTTCCCACTCATAACCAGTTCCAATACTATTGTTTTTTTTTTAAATACACTGCTCAAAAAAAAAATAAAGGGAACACTCAAATAACATCCTAGATCTGAATGAATGAAATATTCTCATTGAATACTTTGTTCTGTACAAAGTTGAATGTGCTGACAACAAAATCACACAAAAATCATCAATGGAAATCAAATTTATTAACCAATGGAGGCCTGGATTTGGAGTCACACACAAAATGAAAGTGGAAAAACACACTACAGGCTGATCCAACTTTGATGTAATGTCCTTAAAACAAGTCAAAATGAGGCTCAGTATTGTGTGTGGCCTCCACGTGCCTGTATGACCTCCCTACAACGCCTGGGCATGCTCCTGATGAGGTGGCGGATGGTCTCCTGAGGGATCTCCTCCCAGACCTGGACTAAAGCATCCGCAAACTCCTGGACAGTCTGTGGAGCAACGTGACGTTGGTGGATGGAGCGAGACATGATGTCCCAGATGTGATCAATGGGATTCAGGTCTGGGGAACGGGCGGGCCAGTCCATAGCTTCAATGCCTTCATCTTGCAGGAACTGCTGACACACTCCAGCCACATGAGGTCTAGCATTGTCCTGCATTAGGAGGAACCCAGGGCCAACCGCACCAGCATATGGTCTCACAAGGGGTCTGAGGATCTCATCTCGGTACCTAATGGCAGTCATGCTACCTCTGGTGAGCACAACCCCCATCTGTGGACGTCGGGCCCTCATACCATCCTCATGGAGTCAGTTTCTAATCGTTTGTGCAGACACATGCACATTTGTGGCCTGCTGGAGGTCATTTTTCAGGGCTCTGGCAGTGCTCCTCCTGTTCCTCCTTGCACAAAGGCGGAGGTAGCGGTCCTGCTGCTGGGTTGTTGCCCTCCTACGACCTCCTCCACGTCTCCTGGTAGTGCCTCCAGCCTCTGGACACTACGCTGACAGACACAGCAAACCTTCTTCCCACAGCTCGCATTGATGTGCCATCCTGGATGAGCTGCACTACCAGAGCCACTTGTGTGGGTTGTAGAGTCCATCTCATGCTACCACGAGTGTGAAAGCACCACCAACATTCAAAAGTGACCAAAACATCAGCCAGAAGTGTGTTTTGATAATTGCCAATAATTTCCACCTGCTGTCTATTCCATTTGCACAACAGCATGTGAAATTGATTGTCAATCAGTGTTGCTTCCTAAGTGGACAGTTTGATTTCACAGAAGTTTGATTTACTTGGGAGTTATATTGTGTTGTTTAAGTGTTCCCTTTATTCTTTTGAGCAGTGTACATTATATTAAACCTTATTCAATTCAATTTTATTTATAAGCGCCAAATCACAACAAACAGTCGCCTCAAGGCGCTTTGTATTGTGGATAAAGACCCTACAATAACACAGAGAAAACCCAACAGTCCTTGTTCCAGCAGAGGGAGTGAAAAAGAAAAAGATACAAAAAACATCCATCTCTCTTTCAAAAATATGAAATTAGGGCTGACTTGTGGCCATTTCCTGTGCGTCTTCCCCCAGCTCTCTCCACTGCACACTATCGAATGAATCATATTTGCCAAATGACTCAGATGTTGCTGTTAACAGCTGAACGATCTGACAACCAATCTGACAAGTGCTTATTTTACGATATGAGCAAGCCAACCAGTATGCAGTACAACAGAAAGTGAAGATGCCTTTTTTTTTTTTTCATGAAAAACAGTGGTCAGAAAATTTCATCAGGGAGGAAATTGATCTAGTAAATAATGCTTGTATAATCCTGCCTGGGGACTACTGGCTTGTTATCTTCATAGATGGCTCATGTATGGTGGAAAATGTTAATAAAACATTAGAAAAAGTAAATACTCACCAATCCTGGGGAGCCAGTTTGAGTGGCTGATCAATGACACGGTACGGCACGGTGACGCTCAGTGTTGTGCCACCATGCTGGATCTGGTCTTTGCGTCTCTGAAGAAGAACCTCGTTGTCCCGGGGGATGCCCTGCTTCTTCTTATCTTCTGATGTGACAAACCTGGTATAGGCAAGTGTCTAAAATTAATTTCACTGTTTCTACTTGGGGTACACTTTCTCCTTTTGGCAGCAGGGACCATTTTACAGGAGGTGCAAACCTTAAATTTAGTTAATTAAATCCTGTCCACCCAAACAGCCATTTCCCAATGGCATCAAAAATATGGGTGCCACAGGAGTCAGCTTTGCCCAGTTTTATCCACTACTGTTTGCCTGATGAAGGTCATCCGATTGCAAATAAAAGAATAGAAGACAGCAGTGCATTTGTTTCACATGGTGAACAGATTTAAAGAAAGAAGCAGTGCCGTGAGGCATTTACACTCACTTTAGATCCTGCAGGAGATCTTTAGCATTGAGCATTGTGATGAGTGAGGTGGTGGCAGCAGGGATGATGATTATTGGTGTCCGGGATCCTGCAGAGAAAGCCAGATTAAAATTGGCTTAAAAATAAGAGCTCAGTAAGTCACTCCTACTAAAAACACCTGATTGATTAGTGCCTGCAGACATACAGTACAGTATTTTGCTCTTTGTAGCAGTGCCAAAAATACAGCGATTGACTGAAAGTGATGTACCTTTCTTCTGGTTAGGTGGTGGTCTGGCTTGTGAAACTGGAGGGAAAAATAGACAAGAAGAATACATTGATAAATACATACAAAGAATATCTAGATATTAACTGTTGCCAAAGAGCTAGAACGACCGTCTTCAGTGAAACTGCTTCTTTTGTTTCAAGTCACTTCTATTTTGATAAACTTTTCTCCACTAGCTTAACAATAATAAGACTTAACTTAAGCTGAATGGGCTGAAAAGATCTGTTACTAAACCTGACATAACAGATGGGGTTTTACACAGAACAATTTTTGGAATTTATCCCTAAAAAATTGTTTAGAAACGATCAGAGTCTTTCAAATAATACTTGCACACAACTGGACGAAACATCAGTCTACCACAAGCCAACCTCAATCAATGAGAAACTGCTACCCCCTCCAAAAAAAACCATGACTGTTAGTGTTAAATTATTTGACATTTAACAACACTTAAATGGGGGGAAAGGATGTTCTGTTTGTGTTTATTAATTAATTTAATTTTGTGTGTGTGCGCGTGCTTTGTTTATTAAGTCTTTTTTGTAACTTTTTTTTTTTTTTTTAAATTTTTAGCATTTGTTCTGGAGTGTCCACAAAATCATTCAGCAGATGCACCTATGGTATTAATTTGAAAATCCGACGTCGCCTCGTTCTCGTGTTCACAAAGTTGCATATCCACACCTCCTGACACCCGCCTGCCTGCCCGGTGCGGAGACAATACCCCGTCAGGCTGAATAAAAAGGAAGCAATTGTGGGAGCAACTTGGGTCAGTGTTTCCAGAGGAATTCTTTCCAGACAAAAGTTCCTTTCACTGATGCAGCTTCACACAGAAATCATGTGAATATTCTTCTCTTTTTTGTGTAAATGCCACACTTGAAAACAGTCAATGTGGCAGACCTGCTTCTGGTAAATTCCTTGTGATACTTTGCTGTCGGTAGTAAAACAAAACCAAGAGCCAAAGATATCACAGCCGAGAAAAACTTTGTTTCTTTCTTCAATAATTTTATTTTTGTGTATAAATTAAGTGCACCATCCTCCCTTTTCCAATTCTACATGTCTGACAAAGAGTGAAGAAAGAAAACTGAATAAAGGCAATGCCCTGTTATGACACAAAGCTCAGATGATGCAGATTTAATATTTTACTGACTGGCTGGAAGGATAAATTCTAGCCTCTGGTCCAATTACAATCCCTTTAGAAACTGTAGGTATGTGCAAAGAGCTGATCGACACAGACAGGCAGCATTGGGAACACTTGCTGAAATCTGAAAGCAGTGATGATGTCGGTCAGTCAGGGTTTAAGTGGAAAATGACAAAAGGGCACATGAACACTGGCTCAATGTGACTCTTGAGAAATTAATGAAAAAGGAACTTGCCCCTATAGAAGTCTACCGGGACTTTTTTCAAGTGGATGAATTTTCCTTGCTATCTGAACAATAAGGCACAGAAAAAGACTGATAGCACATAATGCATAACAACAAAACCTGCAGACTCCTCAGAAGTCCAATAAGACACTCTCAAGTTTGTCTTAGTAGTTACCAATGTCACTCCAGTACAAATCCCATTCAAAAATAACATTACTTAAAGTTATTCCCAATGACTCCTATACAGAAAAATCTGCACACTATAAAGTCAGATGGGCAAAAATTGAAAACACTGTTTTCACTGTCACGCATGGTTAAACATAAACATTTATAATTCCACACCAACCTGGACGAGGAACAGGCTGCATTGCTGGTGTCTGGGCCTTTCGAGCAGATGCTCCTTCCTGGAAAAAAACACACAACACCTCACTGTTATAAATACATATAATAAAACACAATATACTGCGTCTTCAATTAAAACGGTTCCAAAGCTTTGGAGAAATGCAAGATTAATAAGAATAATAAATAAATAAATAAATAAATATTGCTCAAAACACCAATGAAAATCAATCCAGACAAAAGAACTGACCTATGGGGAAAAAACCTTTTGTTTAAAAGGCTGCGACTCATTTTCCAATTTAAAAGAATTTTCATTGGAAGCGGTGCTTTGGTAATGGCTGCCCTATAGCTCACTATTGATCACTTTGGAGAAGACTGTCCATGTGGCAGAAAAAGGAGGGGGGAACTTCACAGAAGGCTACACCGAGGGGGGATTGGGGGGTCGTCTAGTTGTAATCCATCATCTAGTGACATTCCCACAAGCTGCAGCTCATTCTGCCAATTCTGTCAGTGCATTGTGCTCCAAAGATGAAGGAATTCAGAAAAAAAAAACCCAAACTAAACATAACGTGTCATACATGATAATACTCTGGAGGGGGGGGGGTCTTTATTGACCATCATGACCAGGGCAATGGTAGAAATTGGTTAAACGGGTGAGCTTTGTGCTGAAAATGAATATGACATACATTTCTGAAATGTTGACAAGACTCTAACAACCACTTAGTGGCTTCATTAAAGTTTCTGATTGGCTTATATTTGTTAACAGTTTGTTACTAGAAGCACAAATTACAATCTGGACAGTCTTTGAACCCTCAATGAGTTCTACTAATGCATGCCCATGCTACAGTATTGTTTTTCCTGCTTGTGCTGTCGACAAATTGAGAAAAGTTAGAAAGAATAGGGGTGGGCAGATGTTGGGAAATTTTAGCCCAATGCTAGGTGCTTGCTGTATTATTCTGCTTTTGGGTATATAAATGAGATGTTACTGTCATAAAATAAAAATGATATTTCTACTGCATCAAGGTGATATAGGTGCATAAATGCTACAAACAGGTGATGTTAGCTCATTGCTTGGTGGTTGCAAGGCAATGTGAAGATGACATATATGGGATATACATAAGGACCTAAAGGGGGGGCCTAAAATGTACCTGTGTGCAACTTGGTTGCTCAGCAGAGTTCAGAGACAAAGAAAGAATCACAGACAGATTCTGTGTATCACAGTAAGAGGATAGTGCATTAATTAGCCATATATGGTTTCTCAAGATGGATCAGAGCAGATCGAACTGCAGAAAATGTTAGTTATCAAAATGTCCAACACACCAAATCTGAATCAAAGGAGCTGTGCCAATTTACTGTACTGTCCAACTGAAAAAGTATTCAATTTCCAATCACTGAAAACAGAGAAAAGCAATAATAGAGAAGTCTTTTCTGGCTTCATAAATGACTGATAATCAGTGGCTGCGTGATTTACATTCTCCCAGTGATCCAAAACCATGGGCTGCAGCCTGGTACAAGTGCTGCAAAACTGCAAAGACCATCAACAAAACTCAGAGCGAACCCTCTGGGCGTTAGCAGTGAAGACCTCCATGACAGTCCTAACAATATACTTTAAGTAGGCGAATCACTGATGCCAGACACCGTAAATAAATAAATAAATAAATATTAAACAACATTTCTCACTTTCTTGCCCCTGTTACCAAGCCTTCAGCACTCTTACTCTTCAAATCTACTCCTATGCTAGCAAGCTGGCATAGCTGGAAAAGTCTGAGATTCTCTGGACTAAATCAACTAAACATTTCTGTTCCGTTTGATTTTCCTCTCATATTCTCTGTCAGAGAGGAAATGCACAAGGCTGTTGTGCCACCGGCACTTGCAGCATACAAAGCCTCTGTGACTAACACTATTTTGTGGTGGGACAACATGTACTGAGAAACTGGCTATTTAGAAAGACTACGAGCTGACACTGTAGATAAGTAGCCATGCAGAAATATAAGCTCCATGCTTCATAAGGCTGGTGGTCTTAGGTGCACCTATAATTTCAAATGCTTAAGTTCAGAGTATGTAAAATACCAAAGTTTTAGGGGTTTTTCCTCTTTCCTTCTAAATTATCGTCATGCTTATGTTAATACTGTGCATGGTTTCCATATAATTAAATGTGCTTTAAATGTTAAATTTACCTTTCAAAATTTAGTTTAAATACACAAAGTACTACAATACACAATTATAAGACTGGTAGATTGTGCTCAGTTTCTTTTATTTTCAAGGAGGTATGAAGGACCTTGTTAACTGTCATTATTCAAGAGCAATGGGAAGATAAAATGTATTTGATATGTTGTTAGAAACAATTATTTTTTTTCTCAAACAAGTGTGAAAGCTATGATGTTAACACAAAATGTAAGCGACTTTGTACAGCTTCTATTGTTGTGCTCAAGGAGTCCCTTAGAATAAATTATTCAAAGTATGTTTCATCAGTAAAAATAACGAATAGTGTGAACATTTAATAGGATCTGTTAGACAGCCATCTAGCAGCACCTCCTGAAGTATCTAGTAGTAATCCTTATCGTGTCCATCAGTGCTGATCAGTCATTTATTTTCTAGATTTTCTTTTCTTTTTTAAAAAAAACAACAGTTAACTATTAGTGAGTGCTCAGTATCAAATATACTCACTCTCCTCTCATTTGACTACAAGCTGCAGGGCAGCAGCGGTACATCTGAAGTTCCACATCAGTTACAGATAAACTGCATATCTGGAGCTCATTTGCTTGAATTCAACATGTGTTAATATCAAACAAGAGGGCCTCGTCTGCAGTGAGTGCAAGTTTCGCATCTCCATCTCATGACCTCTCAAATACTGAACAGAAAAATGCTGCGGTGGTTGTTCTGTCATTTGAATCTTTATTTATAGTTGCCTTGTTTTTAGTATTTGTGTGCTGAGGCTGTGTAATGCTGCTTTCCTGTTCAGTTTCCCTTGAAAAAGAGGCCGTTAAACTCCACAGGGCTAATCTAGATAAAGAAGAGTTTACGATAAATCTGATCTGCATTTCAATCTGCACTATGACTCAAGGAGGCTACAGCCAAGGGGTGGCTGAGAGTCACATTTAGGAAGCCAATGAAAGGAAACAGACCTTCTCCTGAGATGAGGAAATTGTGGTTATACGGTACTGAAATTTAGAAATGGGTCACATTTCTACAGCTGGAAAATGGAGGAAACAGGAATCCTTTCTGATAATTAGATCATTTCAGTTCACACTCCAGCTATGCCAGCATTTTCAGTCATCACAGTGCCTTTTGGTGCCATGAGTCACAGTACTGGTTTGTCATTTTAAAAGCCACGTTTTTAATTTATACACTGTCACACAAAAAAAAACTATTATATGGATTGTAAAAATAATATGATATATTTAGGATTCAATCCTGACTGCTTACAACATCACCCTGTAACATCCAGATCACTGGGTTCCCTAGTAGATTGGGAAAGTATTTGTCAGGCAGTACAGCACAGTACTTCTCCTTACTGATACAGCCATGCAAAATAGCAATATTTTTATTAAAACGTGAAGCTGTTTTAAATGGATTCATTCTGGGATCTGACTAACCAACATCAAGTCAAGACTCTTCTCTTGTCAAATAAATACAGTAAAGTGGGCAATGACTATCCATGAAGATACTCTGAGGAAAACTGCAAAGAGATATTTAGATAAATTAACTGTTAGAACTGATGAATTAAAAAAAAAAAAAAACACACCCAAAAATGAGCAGAATATAAAAGTCCTGTTTCTGTTTCTTTTTTCTTCAGTTGTATAGATGATCAGTGATCATCTCAAAATTCCTGTCCCTGGAAAGTGTTCTTCAGTGAAATGTGTTTTTTTGCCTCACAAGTGGTAATAAATGTATCCTGTGATAAACGATAATGTAAACATTACATATTTTTGGCTATATACAGCACCAGTCAAATCAATGGATAAATGTGTGCAAGTTTTTATACAACATAATTCTATAGCTCTATAGATTTAATTTTTATGAGAAAAAAAAACAAAACAAAACAGACAATTCCCATAACATTTAGGACTCGGAATTTTGCAAGAAAACAGAAACAATCAATTATTTTGTGTATATTTCAGAACGAGCATACAACTCAGAACACTTCCTCCCGTTCATCTTCCCCCGCACCTGTTGCGTTCGCTCCTCAAGCCCTCTCACAGAAAACAGACAGAAATGAGCAGGGCCGGAGAAGCTGCTGAATGATGCCGATCGGACACAGATCCTCTCTATAAACTACTGCTTTGATAAACACAACATGACAATGTATGAAATACACTCTTCCCGTCTATCTCCTCTCATTTGCGCGTTGATCTAAAGTCCGACAAACGTCCAAACGTCAGAAAAACAAACATCTGGAACTCATTTGCTTGAATTCAAATGTGTGTGTATTAATATCAATATAGAGGCTCACAGTGAAATTGAGAGTTCAATTTCAATAAACTAGGGAGTTTGAGCAAAATGGTGTTTTAACAACTTAACCAGCTTTATTATGTTTGTAAATAATAATAATAATTTTTAAAAAAGACCAACAGTTCAGAAAATGGGACAAATGGTTTCTTTCCGTGCCAAAGAAATCAGGAGATCCAAGAATTTAATACCTTGCAAAGAGACAGAAGGAATGGTACGTCCATCCACGAGAAACTATTATTAGGCTGCACAACTGATCCTTTTACTGTACTGAAGCCAGGAGGAAGGAACCAGAATTTTGAATAGTTAAGGTGTAGTGTGTTTAGTAGTGAGGGCCAAGGCAAAGCCCAACCAAAAGGCCACCAACAATGCTGTCTCCAGGTGTACAACAGGAGCAGTAACACACCTGGAAATATCAGGCCTGTGATAAGCCCCTCTGTCTTTTGGTGAACAGCAACTGTTTTTTTGGAGTGACGCCGTAGTGTAAACTGTTGTGCAAAAAATGTAATGTAAATAGTTGTATATAAAACTTTGTATGCTAAATAAAGCTACTTGAGGCAACTGCTTGTTGTGATTTGGCGCTATATAAATAAAATTCAATTGAATTAAATCTGTACATATGTTTTTCAAAATTATGGCATTGCTGTATTTTAAGTTATAGAAAAAAAGTTCATTAAACACGTTTGTGGTTTTCACAGTAAAAACATTTCTTTCTACTTGGAAATTGTGTTTTTTGTGGGATTTTAGGTCAATGTGTTAAAGCAGCATGTCAGAATTAGAAATTACTGTACAGTCACATGTGAGGTTGTGCTGGAAAAAAAATTGATACCAAACACAGTGATTACGGTGAACTATAAAAAGGTAAAAACAAAAGCAGCCAAAAATTACACAATTATACCCTAGACTCCAGAGGGTTAATGACCGACTACATGGAGATTTGAGTGGCAAAGTCCACTGTTGTTCAATCAAGAACATGTAAGCTGATGTTTGCCATCTTTCAATCACAAACCCTCTAAGACTTTAAAGTGTGGACATACAGGCTTTTCTCGCTTCTCCCCTTTTCTCACAGCATGCCAGATTGAGATAATGGTTTATTCCTCTTTCTGCAGAGTGGGTGTGAATACAAATAGGTCAGTAGCCCAACCCCCCTCCCCTTTAACAGAGCAGGCAGCAACAGCAGCAAAGACGGCATGACGTGGTGGGAGAGCGTAATGCCACCAAGCCTGAAGCTGCCTTTCAGAATGAGCCTACAACTCTTAGCGCTTCCTCCCGTTCATCTTCCTCCTCCCCCGTTGCTTTCACCCCTCTCTAGCCCTCTCACAGACAACACAGCGACAGAACAGAGCGGTGCCTGAGAGGCTGCTGAATGACGAGGGCGATAAGAGGAAAATCAAAATGGTTTGAGAAGCACACTGGAGGGAGAGCACGTGAATCAAAGAGGAAGAGCGAGAGGAAAAAAAAGGATCAGAACAGAAATAAGAAGAAAAGCTAAACGGAGATTTGTAGGCTTATTTATTATTCAGATGTGAATCGCACCTATGCACTGCTGCTTTGATATACACAATATGACAACAAGGACAGTAAAAGGACCCAGGGCTGGAGATAACTGTCAACTACCGCCTCTCTTCTCTGTTTTGCCACAGGCAGCAGAAGCAGAACACCACGGCTAGAATCAAGCCTCCAGGGACAATGCACCAAGGCAGATCGAGAGACTGCAAGACCGGAGCGCTGGAACATGTTCTCACCAGGCATGCACACACGCAGCCGTCTACTGGCAGCATGTGTATGCATGGTGAGGGAGAAAGCTAGGATTACCTGGAAAAATAACAGTTTCCTGGATTGCTCATAAAAACTATCCTTTCTCAATACCAGCCAAAGAAGAGGATGATTTGACATACGCTGCAGTGAAAATTGTGTAAGGACATCAATTCCAGGCTGTGTGCGTTTATGATCTGGCTAAAAGCACAGTAGGAGCAGAGATCAAGAGGCCAACCAGAGTGGGTGAAAACTAATTCACGCAGCAATGATGAATACCAGGGAGACAATTGTTTTTCACTAAAATGGGTGAGTTTATGTTGCTAAGAATTTAAAATACAGATACCCATTAACATAACACAGTATGCTTAACATACAGGATGTGGCGGGCGTGCAGAGGAAACACCTGTTTTCATTTCTTCTGATGCATGCAAACACATTTTTTTTTTTTAAAGACTCACAACAATATCTTTTATGTTAGGTAGTTTGAAAGGGTTGTGTGATTTTCTGTAAAGGCAACCAAACTTAGACTCTTTTTACTAACTGTTCCTTATCTGGATTGTGCATAACAGTTGCTTATTTACACATGCAGCAGTTATTATGATTTGGAGAACCTGCTTTATGTGTAGGTCCAAAATATGGTCTACGTTGAGTTCTTTTTTGGTTTTCACCAAATCAAAAGGGAGGACTGCTCACCAGCTAACCATGAAGTTTTAGTTTGACTGGTATTTTCAAGCTTATTTACTTTATTATTAAAGAGATTTTTGCTGCTATATTGGGACCATCTGAAGTGCTAGATCTAGATTATTGCTTAAATATATACTCTTCTTTCCACTGTCTCCTAGGCCACCACTGGGTATCAACAATTTATGTAAATGGACATAAGGCATCAACACAACTCAAGATGAAAGCCCATTGAGATACTCAACATAGAACTCTCACTTCATCTCCAGGGACAATACTGGTGACAGCTATCACGAGTGAATTAGTACTAGCCAAACCATGCAGTGGAGACGACGCCACTGCTGCGCACACACAGCTAAGCTTCTGTATCTCCTCTCGCTGCTGGGCATACTGTTCTTTCTGGTCCACCAGGTGTGGCTGCCTAGGCTCGCAGGCATGCCATGGTGGAGAGGGCATCCTGTGGTGTATGGAGGTGGAGAAGCTCACAGCGCCAAAGCCAAATGGAACACAAGCATCCAGCATTCCCAGTGGAGGTTTGTGATCGTTCCTCAACCAACTTTTAAGGCTGACAGCAACATCAGCTCCCATGAAAAGCAAGGAGTTTACCAAACTCAACAACACTCGAGTTTGGAGAACACTCTGGCAGCAAACACAAGCCAAAGCGAGGGAGACCTCAGTGGCACGATAACCCACGGACCTTTCCCTTATATCATTAATGAACCTGACAAATGTGCAGAGAACAGAGCTGAACCATTTCTGGTGTTGCTGATTGCCACTGAGGCTCGGCAGGTGGAGGCAAGGAATGCTATACGACAGACATGGGGAAATGAGAGTGTTGCCCCAGCTCTGGGATTCATCCGGCTCTTTCTGCTGGGAAAAAAAGATGGAGAACTGGGACTTCTGCAACAAAGGATGCTAGAAGCAGAGAGCCGGAGGCATCATGATATCATTCAGCAGGACTTTCTGGATTCCTACAAAAACCTTACAATAAAGACGCTGATGGGAATGAACTGGGTTGCAATGCACTGCCCACATGCCAGCTATGTCATGAAAACAGACAGTGACATGTTTGTCAACACAGAGTACCTCATTTTTAAGCTACTCAGGCCAGAACTGAAACCCAGGAGGAACTACTTCACAGGAAACAACATGAGAGGCTACGCACCCAACCGAAATAAAAACAGCAAGTGGTACATGCCCCCGGAGCTGTATCCAGGTGACAAGTATCCCACCTTTTGCTCTGGAACTGGTTATGTCTTTTCTGGGGATCTCACAAGGAAAATCTATCAAGCTTCGTTAAGTATCCGCCACCTGCATCTGGAGGACGTATATGTGGGAATATGTCTGAGTCAAGCTGGGAATCGAGCCCACGCCACCACCAAACGAGTTCTTGTTCAACCACTGGCGAGTGAGCTTACTCCAGCTGCAAGTACAGCCATCTGATAACATCACATGGGTTTCATCCCAATGAACTACTGAAATACTGGCATCACCTTCAGAGCAACAAGCGCAACGCCTGCATCAATGCATTTAAAGAGAGAGCAAGCAGGGCACACTCACACAGTAACTGAAATGGATGCAGTTACAATCATATGCTCATTGTTAAAAATTTAGAAGACATACAAAGGCACACTCTCTTTTTTGAACTTCATATCAAGGGACTTTATCCATTAGCCACACCCACTTTATCACAAATGTGCATAAATGTTGTATAAAAAGTGCTCTAAAAATTAAGTTTGTACAACAGAGATAAAAAAAAAAAAAAAGTTTCTACATCTGAATCAAATCACTGGAGTGTGTGTGTACACAGCTCTATTTTACTAAAGAACAAGCTGTGCTTCACTGTGGACAAATAAACTCCTTTTTTGTAATAACCAGAGCTACTGTGTGAGTTTTATAATTCTAAAGCAGACAGTGCAAATAAATATCTCCACATGCATACCAAACTGTTCATGAAGTTATTTTTAAAGATCATTTATACATTTAAAATGGTCTGTTCAAGTGCATTACTGGAAGATTTTCATGTTTGGCTTCCTGGAAAAAACTGGCTCAACATCAACATGCTGCACTGAGGTTTTGATTAGCAGATATTTTCAACAGCATCCACAAAACTGGTTCCTTACCGTCACTGATTTCAGGGTCATGCCGTGATACGTTCCCATAGTATCGATCTTGAAACCCTCCGTTTCTGGGAAAACAATATGCAATGGGTTGCAGCTCATTGGCAGAACACAATAGATTTTTCTTTAAAAGTGTGAACACAATGAAATCTGATACCCTGTGCAACATATGTTGACATCTTTGAACTCTTTTCAGCTCTCAGAAGAACAAACAAAAACAAACTCACAACCGTATTTTCATTTCTGGTTTGAGAGCTGACATTGGGGTATAAGTACTATGAGGTAGGGCTGCAACTAAAGATTATTTTGGCAGTCGAATAATCTGTCAATTATTTTATCGATTAGCCAACGATTATTTCAATCTTACCTCGTCTGTTCAAGCCTGCCCACCTGTTATCACCTTGTTGTCTCTTCTCACAATTAATGACCCATAAAAATATGAGTCTGAAACTAATCAAATGCATTTCTAACGTTACGTGACCGTCACAATAAATATCAAATAAACAATGCATATTAAAGCGAATGCAATTTTTATTTTTAAATGAAAATCTAATGTGCAGATGAATAAAAAAGGCCTCTGTCCAAAACTTCAAATAAGGCTTCAAATTAAATCAAAAAGATTTTTCTGTGCAAAACACCTGAAAAGTTTACAGACGATTCAGTTCATGAAGAGGTTTACTATTCAGAATGAATGCTAATATTAATGCAAGAAACTGAACTGAAATGGTGGCGCTTAGCAAACATCATCCATGAGAGCTTGTTTCCAACAAGTAAACTAACAGAAACATTACTATACAAACATTAACAGGGTATCAACGCAACACACTAACTCTCTAAAACGTACCCATCCAGAGCGTCACAGCTCCAGGTGTTGTACCAAAAGGTGATCGTCTGCCATAAAGTGATTTCCGATGTTTCTGTGTGCTTTTATGTGTAATGTCTTTGCTTACGTAGGTAAATAGAGTGCAGTCAGCATGATTTATGAAGGGCTTATACATAAAATGAAGCAATAACCTGTTTTTCAACAATCTTTAGGAGTCTGTGTTATTGTACCTACATTATAATCAAACCAGTGCAATCTTTATAGAACTGTGATGTTATATTTGTTGTGATTTCTGCAGCCTACTGAGCCAGATTTCTGTTTAAAAAGACATTTTTAAAGTCAATGACGGTTTTTACCTTGATAAAAAAAAAAAAACAAACGAATATATAAAAGTCACTTTGCCATAAACTGAGTGCAGCTTCTACCTTGTGTTAGAAATGCTGCTTCTCGCTCAAAATGACTTATCATTCATGCGATATATGTCTGACATATGTTTCACAGATTATAGGTCAACAAGTCATTTACAGCCATTGAAATAGAGGGTAAATAAAATTCAAGTTCATTGAGCCACAGGCTGCTATTCTTGCAAATTCATGTATTACTTAACTCTGAACCCCTGACAAACAAATGCACTCTTTTGTAAAGGATCAATACTAAAATGATCAGTAAAGCAATTAAAAAAAACTCACCTTCTTTTCCCTTGAATCGCTCCTGATCGTATCTGTTATAGGCAGCTGGGACAGGCTGCTTGTTCCTTAGGGACGGATCCTGGGAAAGATATGAAACAATCGATATGTCACAAGTCTAAGCTGAAGTAGACTTTCAACTAAAATAGCTACAGATCATTTCTGCACACACGAGTTTGAACAAACTCATCTGAAATATTAAGATATGTAAATTTTAAGTTTATTTAACAGATGCACATATATCAAGAGTCAACAGCTGACCAGATACAGACATGCCACTATACATCATCACATGACTCTTCGGGCACACAGAGTTCACGTCTGCATTTTCCTATCACAACCAGGTGACTCAATAGACAAAAAAAAAAAAAAGTCAGAAATACATATTTTATTTTTAACAGACTGAGGCCTGTTAAAAATAAAGTGACTATCACAATTTATAGGGAAATGGACATTTGTCAGTTTTACCACTTGAGTCGTGTTCTGTGCTGGTCTCTGCTCTGGAGCTCGCCCTTCTTCTCGGGCTTTCACTGACTGAAGGATGGCAAAGATGTTCTTTGAAAAGTTCTGAAAGAGGGACAAAAAGAAGCTGAAGAGGACTTTCTCTTACAACGCTAATCAATTAGAACACATTTAAATATTAACAAGACATTAATTACTATTCAGTCTACATCTTTAGTTTAGTTTAAAAACTATGAATGTAATGTGTGTGTACCATCCAAGCCAGTATGGAATTACCTTGGTTTAGTGTGAGCCAAATAAATTACCATCAGAAATCTACATATGCCTACACAACATTCAAATGTGACCAACTGTGGGCCACCCGTGGTCCATCATCTGTAGCATATGAAGGATTCAAGGATTCTTAATTGTCATTTGCACCACATTTATATGCAATGTAATTAAATTTCTGTCCTCAGGTCCCAGTGTTGCCCTTAAAGAAGGATAAATATAAAGTAACAATAATATAAAAGAAAAATAAATACATCCATACACACACACCACTGAATAAATATAAACAATAGAATAACCAGTTTGAATTGCGTAACAGTAGTGACACTTGGTGCCACAGTAGTGATAACTGTGCAATGACAGCAGCATGAGTGTGTGCAAGGACAACAAACAAAATAGGTTCATTAAATATGTACAGTAATTAAACTCAAACTAAATTTTGAGTTTCGATTGGAACATCCTGCTTGATTCTGCAATTTCTTTCCCATCACTGTGCAAACCATCGACCGGCCACTATGTGCTGGTCATTCTGAGTGCTGATCACTCGACCGACAACATTTCCAAACATGGCGGTGCCCTCTGTTTACACAAAAAGAGAAGGCAGACAGACTTCGACCAATTTTTAAAATTGAAACTGCACCACTGGTGTGAATGGTTAGTTTAATCTAACTATGAATGTGTTGAATTCCCCTTAATGAGCACTTGTTTGTTTTTTAATACTTTAGGGTATAATAAAAAACATGAAATATATTAAACTGTGACTCTAAACACACGTCCATCCTGAACTGAATCCTGTGCACTGTTACATCTGTGTTAGAACCACAACCTGTCTGAACAAGCCATAATGTGACACTTCAAATAAATAATAAGTAGAGGAATTGACTAAACCAAAATTTTAAATGTATTCAACTTTTAAAAAAACAAAAACAAAGGTTAGGCTGAGATAACAACAGATATCTGACAACAAACAACTAAAATAAAGACAGCAATAATGGCTGGTTTGGTTTAAAAAGCCAAAAAATCATTTGAGTATAGAGCCAAATTCAGAGCAACAGCTGAGCGTGTCATTTCAGTCCATCTGTAGCTCAGTGAGCACCTAAAATGAAAATAAGGCTTCTGCTGCCATCTCATGGTTCAAAAAGAAACATATTTGTACACATTTAGGGTATTTTCATGGTTGGGCCATTTGGATGTTTTCTCACATCCAAAGCATTATCCCTCAGAGTTCAGCAGGCTTAGTAAAGTTTGCATCTCCAACTGGATCTCTTAAATGTCTGTCTATCATTCCATCCATCCATCCACTTCCGCTTATCCTGTTCAGGGTCGCCAGCTGACATAAGGCAAGAGGCAGGGTACACCCTGTACAGCTTGCCAGCCTGTCGCAGGGCCAACAGAGAGAGAGACAGAGACAACATCCACACCATTCATGCTCTCATTCACACCTATGGACAATTTAGAGTTTCCAATTAACCTAACCCCAGTGAGTGCATGTCTCCAGAGTAAACCCAAGCAGACACGGGGAGAACATGCAAACTCCACACAGAGAGAGGTGGAATCGAACCCAGGTCTTCCAGATGGTATTCTAACTGTGAGGCAGCAGTGCTAACCACCGCGCCACTGTGTAGTCTAAATCAACAAGTTCATTATTGTTCAGGTCAGAAAACGCACACTGGATCCAAGTTTTTAAATCAGCCCCAACTTAAAGTGCCAATCTGCCAACCCCTGTTCTGAAGCACGTCTTATTGCAACTCGTTTTGGTGCGGTCTTTTAAAATGTCACACCCCGCCCCCCTCCAGGTCACAGAGAGTTCCACTCCACCCCAGTCAGCCATTTTTGTAGTTTGATAGCAGCGATATGACTATCTACCGGCAGAGAAACTGGCACTCTGAAGAGGCTCGAATGGTGATGTAAGGAATCGTGTGGGTTAATACACCCAACAACTGAACATTTTGACTTGTCTACTTGCGACTTCGGCATAAATGAACTTGGACTACAAAACTGCTGTGAGAAAAAAAATGGCAGAGTCACAAAATTGGTTAGAAAATCCATGACCTTGTTTAGCAGTTCCACAGCAAATACTCTGACATAATAGACAAGAGAACGTGATAGGGAATAGAGAAAACTGAACAGACTGAAAAATATGACCCAAAAAGAATATAAAGATATCTACGCAGCTCCGCGAGAGAATAAATTTAGGTTTTCTGCACTCCTAGACACTCAAAGCACACGCACACACCCAAAAAAAAAAAAAAAGTATTTAAGTGCTAAAAAAGTGGATTTTGCATGATATGTCCCCTTGAAGTGCACACTAACCTTTCCAGTGCTCTGGAGAATGGTCGTCCTAGTCCTCCAGACCCTCTCTCTGCTGACAATATCCCTGGTGACATCCACTTCTGCATCCACAAAGCTTCTCTGCTTCAGAGTTATGTCATCATCCAAATCCGTTTTGATGGTTGAACGTTTCTTGGCCATAATCTTGGCTTTAATGGCTGCGATTTTTTCCACGGACATGGCCTCAGACAGTGATCTGGAAGACAAGGAGAAAAGTTTCGATAGTCTGAACAACTAACTGCTTTGAGGAACTGGTGCAAGGGTGTAGCTGTGTAGTAGAAATGTAACATTCAAAGAAATCTGAATAATAAAAACCTCAATTATACCTGATCTGTTCGATCTGCACGATGCCTTCTTTGTGGCCCTCCAGACGGGCAGCCAGACGCTCTTTGTCCAGACGCACTCGTTCCTCATCCTTGAGGTGAAAGTAGTTTTCACATTATTAACAAATTACAGGATAAAATCTGATGTAGTCTCAAACATCTCAAACTGAACAAACTGCTGAAAAATCTAAAAATAAAACAAAGAAAAAACTATTTAATTAGCTAAATTTTCCACTACCTTAAACCTCAAGGTTAACTTTAGTTCTACAACTTCCTCTTTTCCATATGGTAATATCTGAAAATACATCACCATCATATTGTCCTGATGTTGGAACTAGTCCATATCTATGACAGTCCACAGCATCACGTTTCCAATGATGCCACACAAACCACAACAGGAGCAACAACTGAAATCTGAAATAACACAACTTGCCTCAATCCTCGGTTTTTTGGCTTCAGAAGATACCTCATCAGCTGCTCTTTTAACTAAAATAAAAAATAAAGGACTTTATATCACTATGCAGAACATGAACGCCTTCATACCAGCTTCCTTCACTCAATAAAACTTATTTGTAAAAATGTGACTGATACACACAGAAGCATGTATTTGCTATTGCTGCTATTAGTACGATCAGTTTTAAGTAGTAATTAATGTGAAATAAAAAAAATGTTATGCAGCTTTATTTTCCACACTGTATTAAAAATGGTGTTGCTTTACCTTGTGTTGGCCTTTGCAAACCTATTTCTATAGGCGCACTTCTGTCGATGCTTGTTGACGTTGCTGCAAATAGACAAAAAACAGATATCACATTGTAAATTTTCAGTGACCCAAAACCTGGAAGAAATCATCACAAACTTGTAATTTGGCAACAACTAAACATATCAGATGTCATAGAAACACAAACCACAATGAGCCACAAAGTGCTACTTACAGCTCTCTCCATTAAGATAAGACAGTAAGCCCTTTCGATCAGGTCGTCTAACAACTGGGATGTTCTCTGTCTATAAAACACACAATCATGGCACTCAAGAACCTTTTGAAGTTTACAAGATGCTGCATGTATGACAAAATGCAATCGGAAATGAGAGGGGTGTCCTCACACATCAGGCTGGCTAGCAATAAAAGAACTGGTACCGACAGATTTAGCTCACTTTCATATGAGCTCCACAACACTTACTGCAGCTCTTCGCACATAGGATGGATGCGGCAGATGCACATTGTTGAGCAAGAACAAGATAGAGTCCAAGGTATAATACTCTTTGGGCTGTCCCTCTTTACCAGTACTAAAGATCAAAACAAGCAAAGAAAACATTTAAAAACATCATTCTGATGTACAATTAACAACCTTTACATGAATTACTGCGGGTGCACGCTTAAGTTAGTCTGGTGTGAACCACGTTAAGTCTAGAATATGAAAAAAAAGTTACTTTATCAACCACGGAGCCATCAACAGTTAGCTAATTACTGTTCGCCGCAACTTCCTTTTCTGCGTCACACCAGCAAAGTTTGCTTCTTGCACGGTGAAGAAAATAGTTTTTAAGTTCCTTCGGTAATGACTATAAACTAACAAACACAGGTGTTTCACCTTGACTGTCTGGATCTCTGACTCCGTCGAATCACAACTCTGAGCTAGCTAACGTCTAAGATTAATTTGCATCACAAGTTTGGCTGTGCACCTTTTGAAGTAAGTTTAAAAGAGACACATCAGCAGTCATGAAGGCCAGTAAAATATGCTCTATAGTCTATGAGAAAAAACCTTTCTATTGCACTAAAAGTAATTAAGAGTACTTTAAGTTTTAACCAAAGAAACGAGGAAAGAAGATGGGTTATCATTTTAGCGTCTCGTAGCTAGCAAGCCTCCCGTCGACACTAGTAGCACAAGGCACAGATGAGCATCAGCTGCGGGCCTACCGGAGCGCTTTACAGACATTTTAGCACTGGCTTACCCCCAGATTATGTAGTTGGTCTTGACATTCTTCGGCCAGGAAAACTCCCCAAATATAACTTCATCTCCTTTAGCGACGATTTCTTTTTTCTGGATGTTATACTGACGAAGAACACTCAACACATCCGCCATCTTCACTTGTATGTATGTAGTGTGTCTGCAAGGCCCCCAGTTATCAACATCATGCGGCCTCGCAAGATGCCTGATCTGAATGACGCTTTAAATTGGTGTTAAAGATGTGGTTTGATTACAGTCATATATCCAAAACAAAGTTCAATAATTCAGGTAGTATTGGCAAAATGAAAAACAGCATTTCCAGAGCTGGAAGATGTTTATTAGGAAGGGGTTTACATTGCCATTACAGTGAAATCAGTAAGCAGGATAGAACAGAAAAAGGTGGTTAATCACTTATGAACTGCCAAACCTCACATCTTTCTCTTTTGTCAGGCTAAAACAGTGTGTGAGCAGTCATTTTAGACAAATATTTTAATCTTAATCAAAAAGGCTTGTTTTAAAATGTTCAGACAAACACCCCAAATTACGCTCTTGGCTTTAACAAAAAGCACCACTGTAATCATTTGCTTACATTTCTCGAAAACAAAAACAAAAACCTGCCCCCGGCACAAAACCCTGTAAGCTGTGTGTGTTTATTGTGTCTGATGAAATATAAAACATGGCATTTTAAACTTGCTGTTACAGGTACAATGAAATAATTTTATTCTGGAAAGGTAGCGCTTATCTGCTCTCGCATAAACATTCTTGCTTCTCTATTTTTAATGTAACTTTATTAAACTCGGTCATGGTAAACAGCTGTCAAAGAGCTATGATTTGTCCTTACCAGATATTTTAGTAAAGTAAAATTTCAATTGTGATGAATAGAATTCAAACTGAAATACAAGAATTAGTCAACTTCATCAACTTCCAGTAAAATCTCAAACACTGGCATTACTGTTGTTCAAACGGAAACCAAAGTTACCTTATAAGATGTGAGATTTATCCTTTAAAAGAAATGCAATGATTCAAGAGGACAACAGAAAACTCAGTTTCAAAACAGTAAACTGGGATTAAACACATACCATGACTCATCACTTGCTTTTCAATTTTCACTATTTCCAAAGTGTTGTCGAGCCCACTGGACACATTGTTGACTGACTGGTAAGCGAAAGAATACAAAAAAGAGAAACTGAAATCGTCAGCATCTTTTTGGTTAACACAGTTTTGGGGCCCTCTACATGCTAAGTGAGCCTCGTTGGTCCACTTTTTGCCTTTGTGTTCGACACTCGTGACATGATTCAGAGACAGTCCGCAAGACTTCATCAGATCAGATCCTGGACCAAGTTACGAATGATGCTAAAAGCTCTGAGGTCAAAGCCAGAGATGCTCAGTAAACCCCGTCTTCTGTGTCTGCGATGGAGTTTCCAATGTTAGTCAGCATACCAGCTTTTAACTGGCCCCTGATGTCTGTTGAGAATATTCACATAAAACAAATTTTCTTTGTGAAAATGTTACATTTATAATTGTTACACAATATTTTAAGTAGCTTTTCAGATACACCCTGAACCTGAACCCTGATTCACCCTGAACCTAACAGCTGGCTTATGATAGGATAGTTTATTTTACACCATCAGCTGTTTCTTTCAAATATCTGCAGAAAAATGTGAATAACAACAACACATCACAAAATAGGAAAACAGGAACAGGATAAAGACCATGCCATTCTGTAAACTGAAAGAATACAATCAGCTTTAATATAAAAATGGTTAAAAAATGTGCCCTTCATATCTCTCTCTCTCTCTCTCTCCTATATATATATATATATATATATATATATGTATATATATATATATATATATATATACATATATATATATGTGTGTGTCTATATATATATATATAAATATATATATATATATATATATATATGATGTGTGTGTGTGTGTGTCTATATATAGAGAGACACACACACACACACACACACACACACACACACACACACACACACACACACAAATCATCCAGGGGGACACCAAAATGATTCCAGGCCAGCCGAGAGATCCAATCTCCCAGCGTGTCCTGGGTATGCCCCAGGGCCTCCTCCCAGTAGGACATGCCTAGAATACCTCAACTGCCTCCTTTTGATGTGGAGGAGTAGCAGCTCCACTCTGAGCCCCTCCTGAATGACTGCGTTCCTCAGCTTATGTCTAAGGGAGAGGCCAGCCATCCTTCAGAGGAAACTCATTTCTTGTATCCACAATCTTGTTCTTTCAATCACTACCCAAAGCTTGTGACTAGGGCTGCAACGATTCATCAAGTAACTTGAATAATTCGATTATAAAAAGAATCCTCAACACAAATTGGTTGCTTAGAAGCTACGTTTGAACTCTGCAGCTCAGGTGTCACCATGTAAGCTCGAGTGTTTCACCCACATTAGCAGTGTGTTATTTCAGAAACCTGAAGTAACACAACTTACCTCAATCCTTGGTTTTTTGGCTTCAGAAGATACCTCATCAGCTGCTCTTTTGACTAAAAGAAAAAAAAATAAAAAAAATAAAGGACTTTATATCACTGTGCGAAACATGAATGCCTTCATACCAGCTTCCTTCACTCAATAAAACTTATTTGCTATTGCTGCTATTAGTACGATCAGTTTTAAGTAGTAATTAATGTGAAATAAAAAAAATGTTATGCAGCTTTATTTTCCACACTGTATTAAAAATGGTGTTACTTTACCTTGTGTTGGCCTTTGCAAACCTATTTCTATAGGCGCACTTCTGTCGATGCTTGTTGACGTAGCTGCAAATAGACAAAAACAGAAGCAATCATTACAAACGTATAAATTTGCAACAACTAAACATATCAGATGCCACAGAAACACAAACCACAATGAGCCACAAAGTGCTACTTACAGCTTGTGCCATTAAGATAAGACAGTAAGGACTTCCGATCAGGTCGTCTGACAGCACGGATGTTCTCTGTCTATAAAAACACACAATCACGGCACTCAAGAACCTTTTGAAGTTTACAAGATGCTACATGTATGACAAAATGCAGGTGGAAATGAGAGCGGTGTCCTCACACATAAGGTTGGTTAGCAATTTAAAATAAAATGGTACTGACAGATTTAGCTCACTTTCATATGAGCTCCACAACACTTACTGCAGCTTCTCGCACATAGGATGGATGCGGCAGATGCACATTGTTGAGGAAGAACAAGATAGACTCCAAGGTATAATACTCTTTGGGCTGTCCCTCTTTACCAGTACTAAAGATTAAAACACAAGCAAAGAAAACATTTAAAAACATCATTCTGATGTCCAGTTTTACAACTAACTACAACCTTTACATGAATTACTGCGGTGAGATGTGAACCACATTCAGTCTAGAACACAGTTAATCCTGCTCACTAATGTACTGTTCGCTGCAACTTCCTTTTCTGCGTCACATCAGCAAAGTTTGTTACGGTGAAGAAAATAGTTTTTAAATAACTTCAGTAATGACTATGCTGAGCTAGCTAACGTCTATGATTAATTAGGATCACAAGTTTGGCTGTTCACCTCTCGAAGTAAGTTTAAAAGAGATGCATCAGCAGTCATGAAGGCCAGTAAAATATGCTCTATAGTCTATGAGAAAACATCACTAAAAGTCATTAAAAGAGTAGTTTAAGTTCTGAGCAAAGCAACCAGAAAAGGAGCTGGGTTATCGTAGGAAGCGAGCCTCCCGTCGAAACTAGTATCACTAGGCACAGATAAGCATCACCTGCGGGTCTACCTAAGCTCTCTTTTAGCACTGGCATACCCCGAGATTATGTAGTTGGTCTTTGCATTCTTCGGCCAGGAAAACTCCCCAAATATAACTTCATCTCCTTTAGCGACGATTTCTTTTTTCTGGATGTTGTACTGACGAAAAACACTCAACACATCCGCCATCTTAGCGGCATCTAGCTCACGGTTGATCCGATTGAGGGACTCAGATTTCGGCCAGCCGCTCTCTGCCGCTCCCCCTCTCAGGTGCAGAGGTTCACTTGGGGACCATCAATAAATTTCCGAACCAAACACTCTTGAGAAACAAAAATAAATAAATTCCTAATTTTGTCACCACCTGTGACGAAACTAATATCAAATTATGCCAATAGAGTACATCGATGAGGCACACAAATTTTTATCCCATTTTAAGCCATTTTCAATTTTTTTAAGCAATTTTTTAAACAATAAATTATGATTTTCTTCATTAGCTTCCAGGTCATGTGACACACTGACTCAACATCAGTGTGAAATTGCTCTAATAGACTGGACGGATGAGGCACAGCCTTAATGCTATCGAATCGAAGTACTGTTTTATTTTCTACATATAATTTTAAACTATTTCTTTTGAACAATATTGAATAGAGTACAAAGTTTGCATATCAGTTACGCAATGGACATTTACAGCTGCCTTTCTTTGCATTTTCATATTCTCTGCTCTTAATGTCTAGGCACAGGGCATGGAACCATCTGTCACAGTTGTCACACTGATCTGTTAAAATATAACAGAAAACGTATATGTTTAGCAGTATAACAATACAGTACACACTCCTCTCCTGTCAGACAGGAGGGTGTTTACTTGCTTATCATGTGTTATTTAAAACTTTATGCCTACCTAGCGTTACTCTTTATTTATGCTTCAGGTTTACACATTGAGTATGAGTTATACTCTCACCCAGTCTGTAATGTGAGGTCCCGAAACTGGTTGGTTGTAGGCAACACACATTGCACAACAAGTCTGGTCATCAAACACTTTAATCAAATTAGGAAAACAACCAAATATTATGAATAAATATATATATATGGGTGGATCGATCCAAATATCAAGAGGGGGACAGTAGCCTTAGTTTAAATGTATCCAGTTTAAAGTTTCAGAGCTCTAATGTTCAGCCCTCACCTGAGAAATAAACAGCAGCACTGAGAGCGTGCTCAGCAATAAAATTATTAACTAATAAAAATATTTATTTTACTTCTCTGTGCGCTAATTCACCGGGTGAAGGATTTGCTCCGATATTAATCACGTTTTTTACAACAGTGTTGAATTTTACTGGTATATTTTTTATGTTCTTTATGTGATAATGTCCACCCTCAGTGTTAGGGTAAGTGAATCCAGATAACGGAAAGATACCCTGGGTATGCTGATAAATCTGCAGTATCGCACACCACTAGTGTCCAAATTCTGGGGCTGGTTCCATCGAAGGATGCATTTGAAGGACGATTACATCCCAGTGAGGCAATGGAGGCTGTCCAGAATCGAAGGGGTCAACAAATGCATCCCTCGTTAGCCCAGTCTACTTTTTGTGGTCCACCCTATCCCAACACTCATTGTGCAGCAAAGGCGGAGGTGTGCGACCAAAAACTTAGAAATATTACTGTTTGTGTGACACAAAATAAACTAGATTAGAGCAAGATATCGCTTAATTACATTTTAACGACTTCTTTTCCACAGCTGTACTTCGTGCTGTCATGGCTGCTAGGTGATATAAGCAACCCTGAGGTAAGGATGGGAGTAACAGGTGAGGCAGATTTGAAGGCTAGCCCATCCAATTTCACAGGCGCCCTCTTCCAGCCTTTGCAGCCTCAAAAGGACCTGGCCTTTAGAGTGATGCAGCCCCTGAATTTGAACAGTTTTGTAGTGTTTGCAAGGCACCTCACAAGATGCCTGATCTGAATGACGCTTTAAATTAATGTTGAAGCTGCGCTTTGATCCCAGTCATATTTATCCAGAACAAAGTTCAGTCATTCAGGTAGTATTGGCAAAATGAAAAACAGCATGTCCAGAGCTGTGAAATGTTTATTAGGAAGGGGTTTACATTGCCATTACAGTGAAATAGGTACATGTTAAGCAGGATAGATGCAACAGAAAAAGGTAAATTACTTGTGAACTGCCAAACCTCACATCTGTCTCTTTTGTCAGGCTAAAACAATGTGTGAGCAGTCATTTTATACAAATATTTTATCTTAATCAAAAAGGCTTGTTTTAAAATCAAAAATGAAAACATCAGCATGTTCGGACAAACACCCTTCACAGTTACGTGGTCAGTGTTTTTTTTTTATGAAGACTAAATTACACCATGATAAGCAAGTTTACTGAATGTTGTCAGTAGTTACAGTTACTCTTGACTTTAACAAAAAGCACCACTGCAATTCTTTTCTCTCAAAAAAAAAACCCCAAAACAAAACAAAAAAGAACTGGCCCCTGACACAAAACTCTGTAAGCTGTGTGTGTTTGTGTCTGTTGAAATATAAAACATGGTATTTTAAACCGACTGTTGCAGGTCTTATAAAAGTACATTCAAATAATTCTGGAAAGGTAGTGATTATCTGCTCTTGCATAACAAACATTCTTGCTTCTGTATCTTTAATGTAACTATTAAGCTCGGTCATGGTAAACGGCTATCAAAGAGCTATGATTTGTCCTTCCCAGATATTTTAGTAAAGTAAAATTTTAATTGTGATGCATAGAATTCAGACTGAAATACAAGAATTAGTCAACTTCATCAACGTCCAATAAAATCTCAAACACTGGCATTACTGTTGTTCAAACGGAAACCAAATTTACCTTATAAGATGTATCATTACATTTCTTTTAAAAATTAAATCTCACAAGAGGACAACAGAAAACCCAGTTTTAAAAATAACAACCTGGGCTTAGGGGTATACAAATGTTAGAACAACTAAAATGTGTGGCTAAGCTAAAGTAAGGTCTTTGTAAAATGAATCCAAGATGTTAATTGTTTTTTAAAGTTTTGACCTAATAAAATCAAAGAATTTAATGGAATAAAAAGCAACTCCAAGGTTTATCCACTGACTTTGTTTAAGTTCTCTTTCATACAGGTTAAGGATGTTTAAGAAATGCTACATAAAATGAAGAGACAGCCTTTCAGGTTTCAAATGTCTCTACATGCCTCTACATCAAACCTGCTAACTCACACCATAGCTACTTACTGAAAACTACAGAAAATCTCCCCAGAAATAAATGTACAGCTGCGCACACCCTCTGAGACTGACTCTTACACTCTTCCTCTTGTTAACCTGCCAACCTCTTGCTGTAAATGTTGAATGTGCCATTTATTTATTTATGTTTTTAAAATCAAGATCCACCAAAAGCCACCAAAGTACTGACCAGCCCATCTTATAGAAACTCTTAAAAACATGATATGCAAACACATACCATACCTCATCACTTGCTGTTCAATTTTCACAAAATATCTATATGCATATTACATTTCCAAAGTGTTGTCCAGCCCGCTGGACACTTTGTTGACTGACTGGTAAGCGAGAGAATACAAAAAGAAACTGGAATTGTAATTGTCAGCATCTTTTGGATTAGTGCTGTTTTGGGGCCCTCTACATGCTAAGTGAGCCTCGTTGGTCCACTTTTTAGCCTTCGTATTCGACACTCGCGACATGATTCAGATCAGATCCTGGGCCAAGTTACGAATGACGCTAAACGCTCCGAGGTCAAAGCCAGAGATGCTCAGTAAGCCCCGGTCTTCTGTGTGTGCGATGGAGTTTCCAATGTTAGTCAGCCCACACATCACCAGCTTTGAATTGGCTCCTGATGCCTGTTGAGAATATTCACATAAAACTAATTTTCTTTGTGAAAATGTTACATTTGTAATTGTTACACAGTTAATATTTTATGTAGCTTTCCAGATACGTGAGTTTTCACCCTGAACCTAACAGCTGCCTTATGACAGTGCAAAATGAACTGTGTCCTATCAGCTGATTGTTTCAAATATCTATTTGTGGAAAAATGTGAATAACACATCATAAAATAGGAACGGGATAAAGACCATGTCATTCTGGAAATTGACAGAATACAATCAGCTTTAATATATAAATGGTAAAAAAGAACCCCGTCTTATTTGTCACATTACATCTGGGCCATTACATTAAAAAAATAATTTACCTGTTATTGATAATCCTATTGACAAAAACAATCTTTTCCACAGAGGGACATTATTTAACTCCAGACATGAATAAACAAACGAACCTCTCTGTGCTTCTTCAGAGAGTCCACCGGGCTGGCAGTATCCGTCCACAACGGGTTGTTGGTCACGATGATGAACACATCTACAGCTTTCCCGTTCTCTGTGGCCCATGTGATGGGAAGGGTGAGGTCTATCCTCTTACTCTGTAACTGCAACATAAAAGGTCAAAGTTCAAGAGAAACGAATGTTTAGTGAGGTCAGTGTGAAGATGAGGGCCAACTGCATAGTTGCTAATGTTTTCAAATTGTGAGGTCTGTTAATATCATCAGAGCAAATGTGGCCCTGGAGAGAACTACAGTACAAGAACTACCACAAAACAAGCTTTGAGGCTTTCATGGGTATTTATATTTCCATCTAGGGCAGTAATTCTCAAACTCTGAGGCCACTGCAGGTGAGGGCAACCATGTGAAAACTTTGTAGTGTTATTAACTAGGGATGTACGTGACTGATTTATTAGTCACGCACATCCCATTGTTGCCCTTGTAGTTGGTGCCTGGAATACCATCCAACAATCTTCTGCTTATCCAAAGTCGAGTTCTGGCGGCAGCAAGCTAAGCAGGATAAGTCAGATATCCTTCTTCCCAGCCACACTTTCCAGTACCTTCTGGGGAAGCCCAAGGTGTTTCTGGACTGAATGCGGCTCTACTCAGAGATCTTTCTGGATATCCAAGCTCTTCACCCTACCTCCAAGGCTGAGCCCAGCCACACTACATTTTTTTTTCTTTTCATTTAATTTTTTTTCTCTTCTTTAAATGACTATGAAGGAAACTAATTTTGGCTGATTGTATTTGTAACCTTATTCTGTCTTTACTCATGACCATAGGTGAGGACTGGGACATAGATGGACTGCTAAACTGAAAGATTCATACCGCTCACTTAACTAGTGACGCCGCACCAATGCACTGTTCCAGCTCTCCCTCCCCATTCCCATGACTTGTGAACAGGTACTTGAACTAGATATACTAGTCACTTAAAAGGATTATTCTATTTTATTAATGTGCAATGGCAGTTGCTGGATTACAGATGTTACGCCACTGGCCACTGCCCACTGCCCAAGGCTATAGCCAGATGGCTGTGCCCGCTTTTCTCTCTGTAAATGAGCAAGGTGAACAGATAGTAGATGTGCTAACCAGCACTGTTCTGCAGTAATTTTGGTGTAATGGGGATGAGGGGGAAAAAATATAAGCTATATGTCTGTTTTGTCAGAATAACCTGGACTATAACAAAGCAACCAAAACCAGTTGTAACGTTAGCATGAAAGAAACCAAGGCTACAGCTGATAGCACTGCTAAGGTTAGACATACTCTGCAAACTCTGGCACAGTATTTGCAATATTATACACAGCGCAAAGTGCTGCTCATTTCAGCAACATCTCCCACTGCTCTAGAGTCCAGTGGCGGCATGCTTTAAAACACTGCATCCGATGCTTTGCATTGTGCTTGGTGATGTAAGGCTTGGACGCAGCTGCTTGGCCGTGGAAACCTATTCCATGAAGCTCTCTATGCACTGTTCTTGAGCTAATCTGAAGGCCACATGAACTTTGGAGGTCTGTAGTGATTGACCCCAGAAAGTTGGTGACCTCTGCACCCTCTGACCCCGCTCTGTGATTTTACGTGGTCTGCCACATCATGGCTGAGTTGCTGTCATTCCCAATCGCTTCCACTTTGTTATAATACCACTAACAGCTGACTGTGGAATATTTAATAGTGAGAAAATTTTATGACTGGACTTGTTGCACAGGTGGCATCCTATCACAGTACCACACTGGAATTCACTGAGCTCCTGAGAGCTACCCATTCTTTCACTAATGTTTATAGATGCAGCCTGCATGCCTAGGTGCTTGGTTTGATACACCTGTGGCCATGGAAGTGATTTGAATCAGTGAGTAAAAACTTTTGGTAATACAGTGTACACAGGAAATATTTGGCCAATGTTTAATTTCATCCATTTAAAGTGTGCTCAGTTTTAAACTTTTAATGAGTTTTCTATCTTTTACACTAGATGCCTATAATTTTTTTCCCTCTTTAATTTAAACAAGTAGCAAATTAGTTTCCAGAAACATCCCAAGAATTAACATAAATTAACAGTTGTTTTTTTTTGGAGAAATTTAAAGAATTTTCCATTAGTACCATGTTAACCTTAATTCAGTAAAATTAAACTTGCACAATTTTTGTTACTGATACCAATTGTGGGGTGTGAACATTTTTTTCTGCTTTTGAACGGGGACATGCCAGAGGAGCTTGAGAACCCTTGGTCTATGGATGGATTTTGTCAACATGATAGTATGACAGCTACTCGAGGTACCCCAAGGTGTATGCCACACACAGACTTTGTGTGCCCAGGTAAATTTACTCCTGCCCAACTATATCTGGCAACTAATTTTAGCATTTTATAATTTTTCATGCATCCGACAGATTGACACCACCCATGATTATTTTATTAGTAGAAGATTCGTAGCTTTTATTTTGAAAGTTTAGTTATGTGGCGAGCTGCAACCATTCCCAGCAGGTGTTTCTTTTAGTGGCTAGCTTAATGGCCAGGCCACTGTTGTGGCAGTCCTTGATATCACTGAGCTGCTTCTCCAGTGTATCTCTTGCACCACAGTTGGATGGATTCCAACTCTACAGTCGTGGGCTGCAGCTGGTGATGGCAGTCCTTGTTCTGAGGACGGAGGAGCACTCTAACCAGAACCTGGAGCAGGCAGAGAACTGGTTTATCTGCCCCTCCCTGAAATTGTAGACCAGAACAAGGAATTACAGTTTCAGGCCAAGACCATGGGGTTGCAGTCCCTCTGTGGGGGAAGAGACTCACTGAGCAGGCACTGATTACACTGCTACATTATTTATCACAAAGTACTTGGCAACTAAAGATTTGCATTAATGCACCTAATAAGCTGTTATTTAGCATACCTATGCCTCCATTTGCAGGCGCACACAAAAAAAAGAATTCAAATCTGCAGATACATTACACTTTATATGTGAGTAGCTGACCTCAAAACAAAGGAAGAATCTGAAGATGTCTGTTGTCTCCTGATTACAGGCTACCTGTGGATCGGATAACAAATGTAACGGCACTGAAGCTAAAACAATCCCACTGCAAGATTGCCTCTAGTTGCTAGACTGTAACACATATTGTGTTGTTAAAGGTTGGTTCTAAAGCTCCCTCATTCCTAAAAGGAAGTGTCTAGTACCTGGTATTATTGTCTTCATCTTTAATGTTCTGAAAAGCCTTACCTTAACCAGTTCATCTGTTGCTTCTTTGAGAGTCATGTCAGCAGAAACAGAGAATGGAACCACAGTCCCTTCAGAGTAGACCAGCACATGTGTGTCTGCCTCCGTCCTTGTTAATATCTGTGTCAAAGCCAAAGGTCAAAAGAAAAGCAATAAGATAGCCTGACAAAAATGCCTTTCTCCTGCATACATATTCACACACAATACACCACTATTCGGGCCTATGGACCAAGATACTGAGAAAGGAATTTTCCAGGAATCCACAGTGTGTCAACAGAGCCATGTCATCACACAGGCTCTCTAAAGATGGGGCAGCTTAAAGATGCAGCTGTTCCAAGTGAAATGGTAATAACCCACAAACAGTGGCATCATCTAGCTCTGGTATAGTCTTACCATGGTAATCGCTGCAGCTGCAGCAGCAGTGCTGAGTGATGTTCCTGGGACAACGCTGGTCAGCGACGTGCTCACGTCTACCGCCACTACGAAGCATTTACCTACAGGCTCCACATTCTGAGGACAGAGTCACAGCAGAGCAGGTCATTCTTATTATCCAACTGCATCTTCCCTGACAATCCGTGAGAAGTCGTGAAAATCAAAACATACCATAAAACTCTTGTAAAAAGCGGAGTCCATTGCTTTGAGGATGCTCTTGTCTGCTTCCCATTTTGGTTTACCCTGATAGCCTTGGCCTTTTTTGTAGTTTTCTGAAGCCAAGAGTATACTGAAAGGGTGGATCTTTGCCTGGTGATTTCAGGAGACATTGCATTCTTCAATATTGACTGCTGTGTAAATAATAACAAACCTACATTTCTGGGAGAAGCCTTACCTTTTTTAGTGCTGTCTCACTTTGAATTCTGTCACATACAAAATGTGTTTGTGAGCTTCCTGGTTCAAGAACTTTTTTAAATGTCAGCCTTCCCAGCAGCTTTAGCACCGAATGGAGAGGCATTTCCTTTAACAAAGCAGTCCATATCTGCAGAAACAAGCAAAAAACATGCCCCCATCAGATTTATGCCAAATGCAGAAAAAAACTTTCTAGAGCCAGCCCGTTAGTGTTTTCCATGTCTAGTATTCTTTTCTCTTTTTTTTTTTTAAATTAGTGTCCCTACCCACATCCATCACTTTCTACTTAGAAAAGTCAGCAAAAAACAGTTCAAAGTGTATCTGAACATTGAAGTTTTACTGAAAGAAAAAAAAAAATCCATCTGTCTTTTTCCCAGCGAGTAGGAGCTTACAAGGGAACCCCATCCTCCACCCCAAAAAATTCCCTGCTCTTGGGGAAGAACTTTCTAATAGTTCAGGATATCTGGGGGTGAGACAGCAAAGACTGTTTATAGCATTTACAGTTTAATGAGTAAAAAAGAAATTGGTTACTTTCTAAACCATAAACAACCCTACACCTCCACACTGCCAACACAGATGCTGTTTTAATTAGAGATGCACCAACTGCAGTTTTCTGGGCCAATTCTAATTTCCCATTTTTTTGTCAGTGTGACCTGCCGAGGAAGATTTTTGCCGATTACGAGATTCTACGAACTGTCATTGACAGTATATACAAACAAAAATAGTCTTTCAATGCAAACCTTTATTTTCAAAATTAAAGAAATGAATAAACTTTACAATTTCCCTCAAACTGCAGTAAGTTACAGGCTCTCTGTTAAACACCTGTGCAGAGAGTGTTCGCCGGCTGGAAAGAAGCTGTACCTGCTGTACACCCATCACCTTCACCTGACATATGTTACCTCACCAAACAAAAGCAGGTACAACTGATTTATACAACAAAACAAATATCAGTTACTTGCATCAGTTTCTGGTGTGTTTAGCACTTCACAAAATCAACTGTTCTCACTTTTTCACTTGTCTCCATAATTTTCTTCATGTGGCAAACTTTGAGTCTTCACTCAGAGCGAGGAGCTTCCATGCCAACAACATGTTAGCCTGTGGCTGTGAGTGTGTGCGCAACTATTTGCCAGTACTGCTGAAACGCAACCAAATCCGGTCAATGAGTGCATTTCTAGTATTAACAAGGTCCCACATGTAAAAATAGCTTCCATTTTACCAAGTATCAATAATCTATGAAGTGCTATACAAACACAACAAAGAGGCAGAGGATGTCCTCTCTAAGTGCCTCTCTAGTTCTGATGCAGTCCCACCAGCATGAACAACCCCATTTCCACAAATAAATAAATAACCTGTGAGAAACACTGACAATTACTATCACAAAGGAAGTGCTGAACAATAAAATGGGAGGGGGGGAAGGCATCTTGAAGAACAATGACGTAAACTCACCTGGTTAGACTTCAGATGCTCAGTCAGCAGCTGTTCCAGCTCCAGATTGTGTTCCTCTATTAAAGTGACGACCTCTGTTTCATCCCGACTGTGTTTAACCTTTTCCACCACTTCAAGGTATGAAAACACACTGACAACCTCTTCAGAGTTCTCTTTGTCTTCATAAGCAACCTGGACCTCTTTCCACCCTTTTGTTACATATTTACTGATCAAGGCAATAGCTGAAAACACAAAGAGATGGTCATCACATTCTATCACTCACTAAAGTGGAATTAAATGAAAACTTGCACTGTACAAATTAAAATTCAGCACAGGGAGTTTATAAATATGCACAGCGATGCTCAAGACAGAGAACAACCAATGAAACTGGAAAGAAAATAGTTGGATTATCATTAATTCATATTAATAATATAAACACTATTTGTTTAGACAGTTTTGATATTGCACATTAAACAGTCCTAAAATGTGACTTGATATCTGAGTGTTTCTTAGCTACTGTGATATTAACTGAATTATACTGTTTGCCCATCGTGTGTAAACCTCTTTGAATAATGTGGATCTCTAGATTTACCATCTTTAGCTGGTTTAGTGTGGGAGAGTCGGAGCAGATCCTGGTGTGACCAGCCCTCCCTCTTTTTACATTTGGTCACTGCAGCAGCTAGACTCATGGCATCTTGCTCATTGTACCAGTCAGACAGTGCTCTTCTCAGGGCACGCCCCCATATCCCACATTTCATGTCCTCTTTCAATTCCTTCTTGAACTGAATAAAAGCAAACAGATGGGCAGGGTCGTGACAAACATCCTTCAGGGCTTTGAACGCTGCCTGTCTGGTGTTCAGCTCAGAGTGCTGGGAGCACAAAGCCAAGGCATAAATTGAGGGCCCCATTCTGACAGCCCGCCCACCCTGAGTGAACCGCTTTATCTCCTCCACCACCTCAGCACCTCGGCTCTCCTGCAGCATGGATCGCAGGGCTCCAGCATTCTCCATTCTGATACGCGCATCCTCTCTGGTATTGTACAAGCCTCCCTCCGAGCCATAGCAGAGGAAGCGGCATAGCTTGGCCTTGTCACTGATCTCCCATGAACCACCACCTGTTGAGTTCAGGGTGTGGTTGCTTGTGGTACTTCCTGATGTCTCCATTGAAATACTTAAGAAGGCCTGAAACAGAAAGTAGTCAAAGAAAGTGATTCTAAACTTTATAACAAAATGCCACTCTGACCTTATTATACTTAATAGGAGAAATGAAACAGAAACGAAGACGGGCATACTCTGCATCGCACCGACACTGATAAAACTAATGGGAGCTCATGTGTACAAACTATGACCATGTGCTAAATGTGGTGCACAGCTACTAGAACAGAAACTATGCAGCTGCATTATTAAAATGCCACATGTCTAAGTCCCTGCAACATCCTGTGGAGTTCAAGGCCAACCAGAAAGCAAGTGCACGCACAACATTAACTTCGCTAGCAAACATGACTTACTCATTGCCTCAGAGCACTGACAGAAATAGCATAAAGCCGATTACAGAACATGATGATACACATAAGACAGAGAGGAGACACGCTGGTCTGTTAACAGCAGATGGGGAGAGAAGTTAACCACACGGAATCTTTAAGTTCAGCTGCGGCGAGAGGTGCTAACTAGCTAGTCAGTCTTAGCTAACACACCCCCGTGGCGATTCAGATTTGCTAACTTAACTAGTGAAGCTAGCAAAAGGGGGATACGCTGGGCAGGGCGAAGTAAGTTATCCGGTTTTAATAATTTTAAAATAGGGTTAGGTATCTGGCCAGTCACGTAGCAAATCATACCCAGCCCCAGCCTATCGTTTTCTCAGCCGTGACTTAGATGAACAGTAATATTTAGTAATGTTAGCCATCCGCACAAACTATGAAGTCCCCAATCTGGGATCGTCTCTGGCCGGGACACCGGAAAGCACTTTGATACAGTCCATCCTGGACGAAGAGCTGACTAATATAATACGTTAACCCTAACAACACTGTAACTGTGTGGGGTTTCACTGCAGACACACACTGTTTGCGAGTTTAAACAAGTATGTTAAAAACAACGTGAGATAAATATCCACTTACCACCACGTATGTGCACAGTGGTCAAGTGCTTTTATGTAGATAGATGCAGAGAGGCCTCCCCGCTGACCGTCAGTGAGATAATAGGGCGGTGCCGCAGTGGATGCCGGGATACGGAGTCAATGCACACTCGCACATAACTACATGTTTCACTCCCTCTTACACGCGTATTCCCATTAACTACTTGTTTTAAAACTGGAAAACAGTGCAGTGCAAAAGTCTTCAGCCAACCCTCTTTTCTTTATATTTTGCTAGGAAAATTGTAAACAGTTGCAGTGATTAACTGAAACACGTGGAAATACAGTAAAAGGCAAAAACAATTCTAATGAGCATGAAAGTTAATATATAGTGTAAGCTCCTTTATTCTTCAGCACAGCCTGAACTCTCTGAGGCAGCTTTCTTGACATTTCTTTCAGTAGTCTTCAGGAATAGTTCTCCAGGCTTCTTGAAGGACATTCAGAGCTCTTCTTTGGATGTTTCTGCATTTTGTTCTGTTCTCTGTCAGGATGATCTCACACTGCTTCAATAATGTAGAGGTCCGAGCTCTGGGGAGGCCAATCCATGACTGATAGTGTTCCATTGTGTGTTTTCCATTGTGTGTTATATGTCTTTCTGTGTCGTGGCTTTGAATCGTGTGTACTCCGGGAAGATTTTTGTGAAGCGTGTAACTTAGTTACTTTACTGATTACCTAATTTTAGAAGTAACTCAGTTAGATTACAAGTTACTTTATTACTTACATTTATCAGCTGTCGGTGTTGTGCCAAAAAATGTCTGTATTTCAGTGGTTGTAAATCACTTCTTGACCTATAATCTGTGAAATGTGTCAAACATATCTCTCATGAATGATATCATGTCAATCTGTTTTTGGCAAAGTGACTTTTATATATTCGTTTTTTTTTATCAAGGTAAAAACTGTCATTGACATTAAAAATATCTTTTTAAACAGAAATCTGGCTCAGAAGGCTGCAGAAATTGAAACAAATATAACATCACAGTTCTATACAGATATTTTAAATGGCCAAAAAATACTGGATTGATTATAATGTAGGTACAATAACACAGACTCCTAAAGATTGTTGAGAAACAGGCTATTTCTTCATTTTATATATAAGCCCTTCATAAATCATGTTGACTGCACTCTATTTACCAATATAAGCAAAGACATTACACATAAAAGTACATAGAAATATTGGAATCACTTCATGGCAGACGATCACTCCCCCCCAACATAAAAATGACAACCACGAAATGAGGGCGAGTCAACCGTGCTTAAGGGCAGCATTTCCTCTACTACATACTGTCCGACCAACTTCTTCAGCTCTCCCCCACTTACTGGTTTTGCACCGAAGTCCAGCTTGTTGTTTAGGTGCTGGGGCCCTCCTGCATTAGCCGCAGCTCTGCTTCAACACCTGGTGGGACTTGCTGTGTAAGTGATATCTGGACTGCAAATAGTAACGCAAATGGGTCAATATCAGTATAAAGTATCTTTTGTTGTCCTCATCAGAATCAATAAATTATTGTTAACATGTTTCAAAATAATGAAAATTTTAGGTATTATTACAAATCTGGATACACTGACACACAAACAGTACAAGAACAAGTTTCTTGAAATGAATTTCACTAATTTTATACCATTTTCTTTGGTTGGATGTATCTGTTCTTGCTATGTCCCACATGCTGGTCTGCTCCTTTCAAGCAGTGTAATAAGGCAGTAAATGGCACAAAATGAAAATACTTTTTAAATGTTCTTATTACTCTTACCAAATTCATGGGTAAAACAAACCATTTTGATTTTTTTTGTCTCTATTTTTATTATTTCATTTAACATTTTGTGCACGTCCCTAAAACTACTGTCCACCCTGTCATCATGGAGTAATTGCCCCTTTAGACATCAGACACCCTGAATCTGTCTTTCTTCAGTGGAGATTGAAACAACTGCTGCAGCTACAGTGAGCAGCTACACTTATATATGTCATTGTGTTTTTAGTTAGATGTTGTCAACCTTAACCCTGTCAGAGGAAAAGCTGATTAATAGAAAAAGTTTTCAGAAAGTTTAAATATATTTTGAAAACAGCATGTGGTCTCCTCAACAACCAATAACTTTGGTAGCTGATGGTCCACCATGTGCTTCTTAGATACTAAATTAATCCAAAAATGTCCACCCTGTCACCAAACCCTGCATGACAGGGTGGCCTTTGTATTGTATAGTTGGGGGCTGGAGCCTATCCCAGCTGTCATAGGGCAAGAGGCAGGATACACCCTGTACAGGTTGCCAGCCTGTCACAGAGGAGGAAACCCATGCAAACACAGGGAGAACATGCAAACTCCACAGAGATAGAGAGGGGTTCGAGCCAAGGTGGAATCAAACCCAGACCTTCTAGATCAGGGGTGGCCAACTCCAGGCCTTGAGAGTCGGTGTCCTGCAGCTTTTAGATGTGTTCTTGATCCAACACACCTGAATCAGATATAGAAGTCATTAGCAGGACTCTGGAGAACTTGATTGCATACTGAGGAGGTAATTCAGCCATTTGAATGGCCAGCAGCTCCAGCAGCAGCTCCAGGAAGCTCAGAGACAACTGGAGGAACAGGCAACTCAGCGCAGACAGGAGAGAGAGCAATTCCAGTCTGAAATAGATGAGTTGAAGTCCCAGCTCGCTACCCAGGAGGACCTGCATGCTTCCCACCTTCAATTCCTGAAGGAAGAGAGGGAGGAAAAGAGCAACATGGCAACTCAGCTGGAAAAAGCAGAGGCAGAGAAGGAGTTTCTGCAGCAGACTGTGGAGCGTCTGCAGAAAAAGCAAGGAATGGAGCAAGTAAAGGATGAAAAAGAAGACTCACTGCTGGAAACTCAGAATTCTTTGCAGGAGTCTTTAAAAACAAAACCAGAAAAAGACAACTGTCCTTATTGTCAAGCTGGATGAGCTTGAGGCACAAAATATAACTGTGCCAGAGACACCCAAAAAGATGAAGAAGAAGCGCAATTGGCTGCCTCGGCTGTTCACCAGAAAAACGTCCTAAAAATGTGCTTCATTCTCCCAAAAATATTTTTATACCACTAAATGTCAGTGAACTTTTCAGTGGATTTCTAGGACACTGAGACCAAATTTTAAAAAAAAATCAAAATATCTGTAAATGTTTTCATGTATACTGTAAAAAATGTCCTGTTTTATGGTAAAATACTGGCAGCTGTTGTTGCCAGAACTTCACTGTAAAAAGTATGGTACAACACATAAGAAATTACAGTTGGCAGGCTTACATTTTACAATCAGTCACCACAGTGGTGGAGGGGAGATGATTTGGACAGATCTCAGCCACCGAGTCAACCATAAACCTCTCTATACCAAATTATTCTAGAGCGAGATGTGAGGGCATCTGTGCCACAGCTAAAGCCTGGCCCAAACTGGATCATGAAATAGGACAATGGTCCCAGGGACAGCATCAAACCTGTGACAGAATGACTGAAAAGGAAAAGAATTCTTCCACCAAACATGGCGGGTTGATTTGATTTTAAAGAGCTCAATATCATTTTCATCTGACCACAGCACCTCTCAGGTCATTTATTACTTAATAAAATCTGGTTTTGCTGCAGTTTATGACAGTTGAGTTTATGACCATTTATTTGTTTAAATAATTATTGAGTAAAAATGTTAATCTATTGGTGGAATCACAGCGTCACTTTATTCATTTTAAAAAATGATCTTAGATCAGCTTCAGTGATAGATGACTGCTTTCTGACAGCCACAGCAGAGATGTTTCACTGAGTTACAGTCAAAGGTCAGAGTTCAGTCATAATCCGAACAGCTTTCCAAGTCTGTAATGAATGTAAAGTTTTACCAATAAAGGCAAACATAATGAATGTCTCAGCTTTATAGGTTTCAAATATTTTAGTACAGTTTGGGGTGGATGAGACATTTTAAATAAAGAATACAGATCATGTTGGGAAACTGAATCCATTATGAACAGATCCAGACTGGATGAGCTGGGAAATAACAGGAGCCTGAAGTGGATCTGGACTTTATCCGGTCTGAAACTATGATTCGGATCCATTTGGATCATTCTGCTGTGCAGGTAGACTCAACATGGTTCACGGATCCGTTATAGAGCCTGTGATCACAGAATTAGGTGATTTTCAGTGGAAAATATGACGTTATAGTCTGAATTTCAGCCACCATAGCTTTCAAAATGTTGACATTTAAGTCGCTTTAAATTCGTTTTGTTCAGTTTTCAAGTCTTCAAATCATTTCAGCCTCATCTTCATTCAAATACTCACATCATCTCCAAGATCCAGACATTTTTCCATCAGTGAGCTTTCCCAGCACGACCAGTGATCGATCACTGATCAGTGTGTTCCGTGTCTAAAGCTTCATCCAGATCAGTGTGATGTAACAGCCGGGTGTCAGGGCAGTCTCATGGCAGTTCGTGCAATAGTCACAAAATTTAATCTATTGATTCGTGCTCATGAACAGGAATTCCCTCTTTTTTGTGTTACTCGGCACGATTTCTAACCTGCCTGAAACGCAGTGGGCTAAAGTTCGTGCCTCTGAGCGCGACTTCTAACCTGCAGTATAAGTCGATTTTTTTTTCATGCCCCCATCACGTTTATTAAATTTTTTTTCATATTTTTTCTCATGTAACACTTTATTGTCTCCCATTCTCACTATATCTATGATGAGCACAACAGCGCACAATTGTGCTGTCTCCATAACAACCATCAATATAACTGAGAAGAGCATGTAAGTGCAAGACTTACACATCACATCATTAAAAATAGTATAAATTTTAAAGGAAAATTGATATATCAAATGATAATATATTACATAGGATACAATATTCCTTTTATTTTTATCTTTATTTATTTATTTATTTTATTTTATTTTTATCTGACCCCTGGTTTAGGCACTGGAGGAACAGTGTTCAGTGCCGATTATCAGGTTTTATATGCTTCCCCTGACTTTTCTATCTTTCTTTCTGTCCTCAAGTTTCCTGTGATCTGCGAGTTGTTTTCAGTGTCACCATTTGTTGTTTTTGTTGGTTTGTCTTGCAGCAGGAATCAGTAGCGAAATGAGACGTCTTTCATTTTCTCACATCTCTGTTACACATTCAGTCCATCAGCCCACTCTTAAAGAAACATGCTCCCCTTTCTTCATACTGCCACCTTGTTGCCTGTTGACTCTGCAAACTGAAATTAAGTTGTTAAACGTATTCAGATATTTTACTTAAAATGATTCCTACAAAGAACAGCTAGAGGTATTTGAACAGGGATAGAATATGAGGTAGGGCCTGTGCCTTTTGTTTTTGCCTGCTTTTGTTCCCTGAGACAATTAAAATGTGCCCACACTAGTCACTGAATAGAAAAATGCACTAAAATTTGGGCATGGTGACAAGATAATGTTTATTTGTCACATGCACAGTTATACACAGTACAATGCACAGGGATATTTTGGACGGGCAACCGATAAGTAGTAAAAAAATGTAATTAAAAAAGTATAAGAAGAATAAAAATAAGTAATTCACACTATACATAGAATAACAGAATAATTTGCATTGTGCAATAATAGTGTAGTTTAGGGCTCAGAGTGGAGCAGAAGGATGGCTTGTGGCAGTCCTCAGGCAGCAGTAACGCTGGCCTGATGGGAGCAGGGGGAAGAGAGAGTGTCCGGGGTGCTTGGGCTGTTTAAGGATCTTCATAGCAGTCGACCTGCACTGCTTGGTGTAAATGTCCTGCCGGATGGGCAGGGTGGTTCTGATGGTCCGTTCAGCTGAACGAACCACCCTTTTAAGGGCCGTGAAGTCCTGTTTAGTACAGTTTCCCATCCAGGTGGTGATGCTCCCACACATGATGCTCTCGATGGTGCAGGTGTAAAAGTTCCTGAGCATCTTGAGTTGGAGCTTGAAGTCTCTCAGCTGCCTGAGGAGGTGGAGATGCTGTCTGGCCTTCTTCACAGTGTTGTTAATGTGATGAGTCCAGGACAGGTCCCGTGAGATGGCCACTCTTTCCACCTCAGCACCACTGATGAGAAGTGGATGGTAGTCCCTCTGCTGCTTCCTGATGAAGTCCATGATCAGTTCCTTTGTTTTACTGATGTTAAGCAGAAGGTGTTTCTCCCAGCACCAGTCCTCCAGGCGTGAGACCTCCCTCATGCAGGCTGTCTCTTCATTGTGGGAGATTTGTTCCACAACAGCAGTGTCGTCAGCAAACTTTACGACGTTGGACTCTGATGTAGCCTCACAGTCGTGGGTGTACAGCGAGTACAGTAGAGGGCTGAGCACACAGCCTGTGCTGGGGAAAAATGAGGTGAGGTAACTCGTACCACCTGTGGAAGTTGTAAACCTAGCACACACTCTTTGCGAACTAACAAAGGAGATAGATTTATACGATAAATCAACCATCCATCCATTCTCTTCCGCTTATCCTTTTCAAGCTTGCAGGAGTGGGGGGTGGGATGGTGGGGTATGGGGCTGGAGCCTATCCACACCCTGTACAGGTCACCAGCCTGTCGCAGGGCTTGCACAGAGAGACAGACAACCATTCACACTGACATTCACACCTATAGGCAATTTAGAGTGACCAATTACCCTAACCCCACTAACTGCATGTCTTTGGACTGTGAGAGGAGAGGAAACCCACACAGACACAGGCAGAGCATGTAAACTCTACAGGTCTGGGCCAAGGTGGAGTTGAACCCAGACCTTCTAGATGTCAGCTAGCACACCACCTTGCTGCCCTCAACCAATTTTTAAAAAGTCTTTTCTGAAAGTCTTTGAGAGTAAAAGCTTTAGGAGCCACTGATGTTCAGGTCTGGATTACATTCAGTCCTTCACTTCATGCCTGATCACACATGTCACAATGACATTAGGATTTTTTTCCTTACTTTGACTCCATCATGTGGTCAAATTGTGTCATGACAGCTTGTTGTGTTTGTGGGATCATTTTAAAAAAGGATACTGACTGCATGGCCTTATTAAAGATTTGAAAAAGAATTGATTATTGACATGAACACTTATTAACTATTAGATCACATAAAACACACTTTGCAAATTCACATTTGAAGGTAACATATTTTCCCCATTTCTAGCTCTATTTTATTTGTGTACTCCAATGCCGAAGCTTTGCATGCTTCACAGTTTAAAACAAATCCTTTATCTAACACAGGGCTTTGGTGAAGCCTTCAGTTCATCCACTGGCTGAAACAAGCCATGTGAGCTCCTCTCCCTTGAAGCTAACTTTCTCCTGAGTGGTTCCCCTCCCAAACAAGAGATTTTTAACAGCAGCTGGATGGAGCTGCTGTGCTCACAACCAGAGCCACGTCTCTGATGTGACCATGTTTTGGATATCTGCTTTCATCGATGTCACACAGAGCCAAGAGTAGTGATGGGCAAAGTGAAGCTTTGTGAAACACTGAAGCGTTCGAAGCATTTGTGCCGGAATTGTATCGAAGCTTTGAAACAATCTGAAATTAATCACCACAGTCAGCTTTATTTTTGCCAGCCTTGCACCTTGGGGGGTGGGGGGTGGATGTGTTTGGTTGATTTTAAGCTTTCTGGGAGTTTGTGTGATCAGGCTTATCAAACAAAGCTAGAGGCTGTCATAGTGTTAGGCTTTATTTTCACACTTATCGTTTTAAATCTGAGCAAAAACATCATCCTCCGCTGAGCGACCTCTGAACCATGAAAAAGTTTCCCTGAACTTTGTTTTTAACCTGCGTCTTGTGACATGGCCATGATTGCAATAAAATAATTTATCTGAAATTCTCTTAGTTTGAGTTTTAACTTCTTTTCCTCCTTATTGCAGTTCCAGATATTTTCTTTTATTGATTTGTCAAATCAACTATTTATATGGAAAAAACAAAACCGAAACAAAGCATGGCTACACAAACCAACAGTTTTGTTGTGTTTGCATGAGTAAGCGTGAACGTCTGTGTCTGTCATGAAATGTTCTTACTAATGAGGGTGGAAAGCCGCAGCTTTGCTCACCAGAAGCCAGACACAGATAGAGAAAGACCCAGGAAACCTAGGCCAACCGCAGCCCATCAAGAGCGTTGAAGAGGGCCCCAGAGAACCCAAGGCAATGGGATGCCAACAGTGACCCCAGGACACCACCAGCCAGACCCATGAAGCACCATTGAATACTTTTGCACACCGCACTTTTCAGTTTTTTGTTTGTAAAAAATGTTTTGAATCCTGTATAATTTTCTTTCCACTTCACAATTGTATACCACTTTGTGTTGGTCTTTCACATTAAATTCCAGTGAAATATGAATACTTTTGCAAGCCACTGTATGTAGGACGGCTTTTTTGCATTTGTGCAATATTTCTAAAATTAGAAACATCCTGTCTCAGAGTGATGCTGAAAAGCTAATTCATGCATTTATTACTTCTAGACTGGACTATTGCAATTCATTATTATCAGGCTGTCCTAAAAGCTCCCTGAAAAGCCTTCAGCTGATACAAAATGCTGCAGCTAGAGTACTGACGGGGACTAGAAAGAGAGAGCATATTTCTCCCATATAGACTTATTTTCATTGGCTCCCTGTTAAATCCAGACTAGAATTTAAAATCCTTCTTCTCACATACACGGTCTTGAATAATCAGGCCCAGTCATTTTGACTGTTTGGTTTTCTCTGTAATTATTGTGGGTCTTTACCTTACAATATAAAGTGCATTGAAGTGACTGTTTGTTGTGATTTGGTGCTATACAAACAAAATTGAATTGAATTGCAAATTATTACTGCCCCTGCCAGAATTGGTTCTTTGCTATGTTGTCTGTTATATGTATGCATAACAGTGATTCATCCCTTGAGTTAGATGCCTTCTTTGGTGTTTGAATGATTCATAGGTCAGAGTTAAGTGGCTTAACAAAAATTTTGGAGGTACAAAGACCAGACTGGACTGAAAATGAGTGAAAAAGCAGCCAGTGTCCAAAGAAAAACCTTGAAAGACCTTCAGAAAGCATTGAGAACTATTGTTCAAGACCACTTTAAAAATCACAAAGTCTGGCTCCTTGGAAGTAAAATGTAAATGAGGGCTGCACAGTGCTGTGGGTGTGTATCATAGAGAGAAGTAATGGCAGGCAAACCTCCACCATTCAGCACACTACTTGTATTTTCCTTGACAGATTTTTGCTTCGACTCCCAAATCATCCTGCTGTCACTATAGTGACTACATGATTTCTGCAGTCATTGGGTTTCACATACAGTTAGGCCTCTCTACATCCTTCAAACCCAGTGTTTCGATTGCCCCGTTATGCAGTTTCACGATTTCCTACCTCTTCTCTGGATGTACCAAGTTGAAACCATCACTTCCATACTTAATAGAATTGCAGCCATCTGACTACACCACATGGAAGGATTCACATTTCACAGTTTTGGTGATATTCTGTTTTTGATAATCATTTACAGTTGAGACAACATCAGGATTCATTTCGTGTTACTGCTGGTTGCATCTGGCTCATTTTCTGGTGTTTTTCCTGTGTGAAAATCAGTGGCTCAAATTTAAATTTTGCTTGCACAACTTTCAAGTCACCACTGTGTGGCAGTAGCACACCAACTGTAAAGAGATGTGATGCATTTTTTTTTGCACCCACAAAGACACTGATGCTGTTTTTGTTCAGTTGTTGCAACGGTTGAAAGAGTTATATATGTTTATCACAATATAGTCTCTAGGACTGCAATGCTTTATGATGCACGCATGAGAAGACTGTGTAAAAATGCATGCAACAACCCTCCGGCCATCTACATTTCACTTGGATCAATCAATAAATATTGAGTTTTGTATTTGAAACACAGGCTCTCTCACAGTATTAAAAAGCAGAGTTTTACTTTTAGGGCTGTCCAGTGTCATTTTTGTACCAGATATTCCCCCCTGCAGTACATTGTGTAAGTTTCACTGGCACAGACATCAGTCTGCCATGATATTTTGAGAGAAGGGGAAGTGCCGTTATGGTGCCCTTCAACAGCACTTCCTCAGTCCGTCTGTGCAACCTTTTCTACCGTCAACAACACAAATGATGTCAGTTTGTGCAAAAGAACAGAGGTCACTGTGCAAGCTTGCTGGTTTGGAATCATGTTGTATTATGTCTCTGGTGCTCTTTATCCTCAAGGCCTTGCAGTGCTTCCCAAAGCCTCTCTGTTTAGAAGCTGCATCAAAAAAGTCTTTGTATTGCTTAGAGTGAATGACGCATGCCAAGGCAGCATTCTCCAACGAGCTGTAGGTTATTTTATGTGCCACAGTGAAACATGATGGACTGATGGAAACACTGGCTAATGGTCTCTTCTGAGGAGAACTCCAAATTGCAAAAAATTGCATAGCAATAAGACACAGAATATCTGAACATAGTGTTCCTGTTTAGCTAGCATGAAGTACATAATGTACAGTATCCATCCACCTACACCGTCACTGCAGCTTCAGTTTCTGAGTGTTATCATTGCTGTTTAGTGCAAATTATACAGGCTAGTGCTTTTTCTTTTTCTACTTGAACCATTTTTGAAAAAAAAGTGCACTTTTCTAACCTCATGGCAACATTTGTAATTTGAGCACATTTTGAGGCTCAAAATGCTGTCCACCCTCGGTTTGCAGCCTTTTTATAAACAGTTTGCATTGATTTTTGGTGACTCAGCCCTGACAAATTCTGTGAATGCTCACTGGTTTCTGTGTTAGCTCCTCTGAACTGACAAACGTTTGGGACTCTGGACAGGTGAGCTAGATGTTGAGGCCCTTTTCAAAGAGCTATGACTTCAGAATGAAATGCTATCATTCCACATTTTACACAGAAAACACAACTTGATTATAAACAAAACAGAACCCAACCATGATATTAGTTTTGTACTGCTCGAGTGCAAGTCAGAATGACTTTTGTTTCCAAATAGTGTCTCAGGAGAGGCTTGCTTCATTTGGAGTTGTTTGCATTGTAAAGAAAAGATCAGATAAACCGGTATTAATATGCGGTATGATGTAATGAAAGAAAAACACAGGGTGCCTCCGGATTTCCATGCTGCATCTGTACAAGAGAAGATAACAGCTGGAATATTTAAGTAGTGTAGCAGTACCAGGTGCAGAAAATGCCTTAAAAACTGTCCTCACTGTGTTGCACATGAAACATACTTTAATTTGCTTTGAGTTAGGGTCAGTCCTGAGGCAGAATCCTCAGACGAATGTTCTTCAGATTTGCTGTTGGATGGTGAGTGTCAGAATCAGTTTCTTCCTGAATTGTAGGTCTCAGCCCCGTCCACCCGCCACCCTTTGTCTCTTACATAATAATAAGAAGTCACATGAATGCCCAAAGTACACCAAACCTTGTGCTTGTCTTCTGTTTAATTGCAAAATGGAGCATTTCTGTGTGTCACTGCCTCCATCGTATTCCCCACGCTTAAATTTGAACCACTTTTTCCAGTTAAAAGTTGTTCAGTTTCTTCATCACGCAACTCACCATTCATGCCAGTGCTGTCACTGTAACGGGTCACGTTTCTTTTAGCAGTTTTATAGTTATTAATTATATACTCTCCACTGTTGGTTTATTCCTGTTTGGTATTTTTAATGGTTTTTGATGTTTAGTATGTTGTCGCTAGTAATTTTGTTGGGACCAAATAAATGTGTTTGTGCCTCTGAAAAAGATTAAACAAATGATATAATTGAATGAAACATCAGACGATCAGACGATCAAAACTTTGTTTTCTGGAAGGAGCATTTTAACATCAGCGGCAGAAACTCAGGCTGAATTCATATTTTTAATAAAAGACAGCCAGATTTCTAAAAGAAAAATAACTTGACTGAACTGTTGTTATTTCAGCTAACAGGGAACAAAAAAAGAAGCGAAATTACAGATTTTATATTTCAAAGCACGCTCTTCCTCACCAGAATAATTACTATGGGATAAAACACTTGAATTACTTTCTCACTGATCTGAAGTACCTCTTTAGAATTTTAAAGTACAGCATCACTTAAGCAGAGAGGAAGAACTTGGCTGAAAACAACTGCACCGGGAGCATTGAAAGGATAATGGAATGGATAATTTAGTTTACAAAATGATCGCATTTATAATAAATAAACAACAAATGCAGATAGTATACAGAAGAGCTCTGAGGGTACACTGACTGTGAAGTCCTGGAGTGATACCAATGCTGTGCTGATAATTAAAGTAAAAACTTGGCTTATATAGACAGTGCTGACATCAAGGTTAAGGTTTGCTTATTATTATTTATTTCCTCTTTCCACCAGGGAAACAAAGGAATAACTATAAAATATATAATTCAAGTGTATTAAAGTCTCTCAGATCGTCTTCACACTAATAAACATCACTCAGTGCTGAGACAGATGCTCCGATAATATATTCATGCATTCTTTCATAATTTCACATTTTAAAAAAAATGTATTTATTTTAAACAGTAATAGAGAACACACCAATAATAGAGAGTTAAAATAGAGTATACTCACACTGACAGCACTGGAGCAAGTAATTATGGACACTTCTGTTTTGAAATTTCACGCCGTAATGTGTGAATTTAAAAACAGTAGTGTTGTCTCAAACTGTGCGCACACAGTAAATGATGACATTTACAGTGCATACATTAAACCACAAATGCCATGCTAGCTGCAGCATTTTTGTAAAACCTCTGAATACACAAGTTCAGGTTTACATGAATATGTATAGAATAACATAGCAGTGATGATATATTCTCCTCTTACTGGATGTAAAATGGTTTGCTGTGCAGTAAAGATGACAGCTGCTGAGGGTGTGAACCAGACACTTTGTTTTGGAGCCACAGGACCCGAGCACTTTGCAGTCATTGAATTGGTCACGAACTCCTCTGAATACCGAAGTATTCCAGAGTCTAATGTGGGGCCGGAAGTATGCCATGCAACTGTACAATGAGCCCATGTGCAGCAGCAAATCTGATTGGCTGGAGAAAGAAGAGTCGAGGTGTTGCAGTGGCCCAGTCAACTTTCAAACCTCAACCTGTGATGGGACCTTAAGAACCATAAACGAATACCCACAAACCTCAAGAAGCAACACTGTAAAAATTACGTGGGCCAAAATGTCCTTACAAGTCAAACAGAAAATAATTACTATTGCTGCTAAAGGTGGTTTTAGAAGCTACTGAATCATGGGGTGTACCCAGTTTTTCACAGGGCTGCAGCACGTGAAAACATGACTGTAGCAAATGTAAATCATTTTATCCGCATTCAAATGTTTGCACAAAACCATGGGAAGCTATTTAAGAGCCCTTTCACTCAAAAGCAGACGTACTGGTCTGCTGGTGGAGGAAAAGTCACATTCATCTGGACACTGTGAATGTATGAAATTAAACATACACTAAACATACAATAGTTAGTTTTATGAAAGAATCTGACAATTGGTTCTAGTCATTAGTGTGAGAAAATATAGATATAAGGGTTCCTTTAATAGATTATCAGAGTTTAAAGGCACACACACACACACACACGTACACACACACACACATGCCCACACACACACACACACACACACACACACACACACACACACACACACACACACACACACAAAATTATCAATGAATGTAAACGTGAATAGAAATGCGTTGTAAATGAGATACCTCAATGACCAGACAAACCAAACAAAAACTGGTAGAGACAAGTTTGAACTTGAGCTTGTGACTGAAACCAGGTCATGATGCACATCGCCTGCGTGTGGTTTACCTGACCAAGGTGGCCTTTAGTAATCAGGAAGTAGGTGACAGAGAGAGAGAGAGAGAGAGCATGCAGCTTTAAAAACTTTGATAGTACATGACACTATTGCTACGCTATTGCTAACTCACTGTGCTTGGACTTACTTGGTCAAAAAAATACATAGATTTATTTTAATAAAAGAACTTAAAAAAAGACTCTAATTAAGCTCACCTACATAAACGGTTGACAAAAAAAAATCGAGAAGGGAGCCCACATGACTAAATATGGATGTTTTGTGGGACGATTATTTATTAAGGTCATGACTGGGCAAAGTATGCAAACACAGGCAGAGAAGAGAAGCAAAACAGAGTAACTAGATCTGCCCTCACACGTGTGTTACCACATTACCTACATAGAACCAGTTAATTCATATGTATTTAGACCACAAATATGCACAGTTGTTGCTGAAAACCCAAAACTGTGACTCATGTAGCCCCTGAAAGCTTTTCTGTTGTGCACAATGCTCACAAATAATTCAGTCAATTTCCTTAGCACGTAGCATGTTGTAAAATAACTTGTACAACTTACTTTATATACTGTAGATGAAAGGATTGAACCTTAGTTTGCATGGCAGGATTACAGTCAGTAAGGTATAATTGTTATTGTTTTACATATTACAGCAATGGGAATTAAGGAAGACAAAAGTTTTACAAGTTTTTATTTGCAATTCACATTAGGGCAGTGAGACAAGGGGGTCATTTGACTTTTTCCTCTCTGTTTCTCTGACAGTCCAATGACCTGCAGGTCAGATGATCTGGAGACATTTTGTTTCACAATTTTGCTTTTATATCCTATATATTTAGCTGGGGCATGCTAAGGCAAGTTTAATAGATTTAAGACATAACTCTTTCTCTGATTCTGAATTTCCATCCAACCAGCCAGGTTGCGGGGGCAATCTCATTCTTTTGGTCACTGCACCAAAACTTGTAACCATAGGTGAGGGTGGGGACGTAGATCGACCGGTAAATTAACAGCTTCGCTTTCACACTCAGCTCGCTTTTTACCACAACGGAGCAGTGCAGTGTTTGCATCACTGCAGCCGCAGCTCCAATTTGTCAATCTCCTGCTCCCATCTCCCCTCACTCGTGAACAACTTGTCCCTGACCTGGGGTGGGCACTCCACCCTTTTCTGGCTGAGGATCATGGCCTCAGATTTAGAGGTACTAATTCTTATTCCTGCTTCTCCAGTGTGAGCTGGAGGCCACCACCTGATGAAGCCAACAGGACCACATCATCCACATATAGCAGAGATGAGATTCAGAGGCCACCAATGCAGAAGCCTTTCACCACTTGGTTATGTCTGGAAATTCTGTCCATAAAAATTATGAACAGAATTAGTGACAAAGGGCAGCCCTGGCTGAGTCCAGCGACCACAGGAAACAAGTCCAATGTGGACCAAGGTTCTGCTGTAGTCATATAGGGACTGCCTGTTCATAACAACAGACACCCTAAACTCCCCACTGCACTCCGCATAGGATACCCTGAGGGACGAATGCCAGGTCAACAGAACACATAAAGTCTAATGGGCAATGGGCATTATTCCTCCTGAATCTGAGGTTGGACTAATGGATGGACCCTCCTTTCCAGCACCATGGCATAGATATTATATTATATTATATTAATATTATATTATATTATATTATATTATATTATATTATATTATATTATATTATATTATATTATATTATATTATATTATATTATATTATATTATATTATATTATATTATATTATATTATATTATATTATATTATATTATATTATATTATATTATAGAGGAGGCTGAGTAGTTCTGACTAGTGGGTGTCAGAACTACTGTCCTAGATTGAACAACAAAGATCCATGCTAGCCAAATCATTAACGAGACTGGCTACAGAATGGAGCAAACATCAGCCACCTCCTCCACATGGGTGACATCAGGCTGTATGCCAGGAGTGAACGTGACAGTGTTTGTCACGTTCACTCCTGGCATACAGCTTGATGTTTGTAAGGTGCTATCTCAGGTGACACTAAGTTTATTTTTGCACATGAAATTCAAAGCTATTGTCACCTAAGTGCTATTTTTACATATAACATTTGATGAAAGCAAATGTTTGTACCTGGCACAAAATGTCCAGTGGAACATGTTTACATGTCATTAAATAGATGTAAAACAAAGCCTTCTTTGTTGAACTGGTTGAGCAGCATCTATCACGTGTTTTCAACAGAATTACTTCTGTCTCGTGACACATTTGCTGGCTTTGAGTTTCATCTGCAAATTTTGGTCTCAGTTGTTGAGCAGTATCTGTGATACGCAGTAGATATGTTTTGCATTAGTGATCATCCACCGTGTGATGATAAAAGCATCCTTCTGATAGTGTCTTATGGTCATATGACTCATGTGTCAAAGGATCATCTTGTTACCAATACACAGACTGACATAAAAAGGGAAATGACTAGCAGACAGCGGTCCATCCAAGTCACCGTCTCAGCCGGATCTGGACAAAGACTGAAATAGCTAACATTGAGAGAAATTTTTAAAAAAAAAGCATGTTCAGATCCTTCTGAAGGTTTGTTTGGCAAAAACTCGACATGTGTTTCACTCATCTGAAAACCCAAAAGGTGTTTCAGGGTCACGACTGCTTACGTGTGTTCCTCTCTCTCGCTCGCTCGCTCTGTCTCGTTGTGTGCGTGTCTGCTTATGTGTGTCTGCGCAAATTCAAAAGTACATAAGTGAGATTAAAAGAGGATGTGGTGGAGCAGTTAGGCCTAAGCAGAGCTTCCTAGTTTTTGTAACCTTTAACAGAGTGATACCTCATGTGTTCCCACAGATAAACTTCCTTTTTTTGTGTGTGTGTGTGTTTTGATACAAACTCAGTTTTAGTTTAAAATTTTCAGCTGTGTTAAGAAGAATAGGCTATGGCCAAAACACTGATAAATAAGAGACTGGGTGGTAAAAGGCTGAATGAATTGCAGAATGGTGGGAAGAAAACCCATTCAAAAACATGAAAGGCCAATGACACATGAAAGGCTGATGTAAGAACAGACCCTGTGTAGGTGGAAGAATTTTGCAACAACCTGTCTACTCACGTAGCACTCAAAATTGCTGAAACCTCACTGATGCACATTACATATCATGATTTTATATCGTGGCGGTAACCTTGCCGTTCTCAAACATACCAGATGTGCACAGTTGCACAAAACAACATGCAACATTTATTGATTTGATAGCACAGACAACACACTTTCAGTGCTCAGTCAGTGTAAACACGCCATACTGCAGCTGAGTTCTTATGAAACGGCCAGTTTGAAATAAATAGTTTTTCTTTTGCTTGTTTTTCTTTTGCTTGTTTTTTGCTTGTGTCTGTCGAGAGACAACAAAGGGGACGCTGCATATTAAGAGGTTATAGGGATTTTTAACCTGCAGCTTCAGTAAAACAGGATAACCAAACTTCAGAGGTCCTCCCAGTTATCAGTGTTTGTGTTGAGCTAAGCTAATTTAGCTATGTGAAGCCACCTGCTTCCTGTTTACAGACAGACATTTGGAACAGGTGAGGATGTTTTTTTTTTTTTTTTTAAATCTTTAAGGTTTACTTGTATGATATGAAATGAGGAAAAGCGCCCAGCTTCAGAATTAATTGTCCTGCCACATTTTGCTGTTTTAGGCATTCTAGACTCTTAAAACCACTTAGTAGTAAATACTGTAGCTGTGAGAAAGTTTATGAATGACTGAAAAGAAATGAATGAAGTGGTGACTAAGCTGCTTCCTGGCTTCTTAAAGGGGGTGTTTGTCTGAAGATTCACGGGCTCCTGTGTGTCTGAAACATCTGAGTCAGCCTGTGCATTTAAAGCAGTTTTTTTTTTTTTTTATTTATCACAGATCCATTTTCATATTCACATCCACAATATTCTTACAAACTGGAATACATTTTTTAACATATAGCTTATGAGAGATTATTATAGTTGCAATGTATCAGTTCAGTGTGTCAGCACTGATGCCACAATGTGAAAATGTTAAATGTATAAGAATATCCACATCTAGATACATCCACTTTTTTTTATTGCTTTAGTGAAATAACAAACTTCAGATGATGTGCATATCCAGACATCAGACTGTGCAGTTTCATTTTAGGTGGTGTTTCACCGCATACACTTCCTGGTGTGTCAGTCAGAAAGTCCCCAGCATTCTTTCTACAAAATTGTGGCTTTTTTGGAAAGTCTTTTGCTTTTGACCTGCAGCTGTGACCTGTACGCAGCATTTCCAATCATACTGTCTTCTCCGACTTTCACTGAAGCGCCGGCTAATTCTTTTTAAGAAGGTCATGTGAGGTCTCAGCCAGTCCCAAATTATTCTCCAACTCTGTATAAAAGTATGAAGGTAATGGGAATTAAGTGGGTTTAATTTGGCGTCCATCACCACCAGTTTCAGGAGAAACAAACAAACGCCACAGCTTCTCTCAGGTATTCCAGTACTGGGCGCATCTTCAAAGTCCAGCTTTTTGCAGATGTAAAACCTCAGGTATCGCTTCTTCTTACATCTTCACTGATTGGGACGTAGAGTCCATTAAAGTCCTGTAAACATCAGACTTGAGGAAGCGTGGGTAAGAGTCTCTCTCCATTAACCCATAGACGATCTTTTGGGCATCATCAAAACACACTGCAGAAGGCGCCTCTATGTTCTGCCTGATCATTTCCCTTGTCTTTTGGTCAATGTTGATCTGGAAGAATAGGAAACATAATGAGGAACAAGAAAAACTGAAGCAGCAGTGCTCCTTATTGTGGAAAGTGTCATAAATCTGTCTGGAATCATCAGTAACTGTGTGCATACCTCTCTGGGAGCCTCAGCTTGAATGTAGCGTTTGAAGATCTTTTTGGCCCTGGATGACATCCTGAAGGAAGATCTTATCTTCTTAAAGTCCTCACACACCACCCAAAACTCAATGTTTTCATCACTGAACTCCGACTTCAGGAATGCCTGGAATATCTTCATTCCATCTAAAGAGGGAGAGAGAGAGAGAAAAAGGAAAGATCCACAATTAACCATTGTTTTGGAAGTGTGCTGCCGAAAACACGAGTTAGAGACAATGTATTGATTAACTTACATTTGGATGAAAGAAGTCTTTCTAGTGATTGTGCCCACTGGGACATCTCTTCTAAACAAAGCCTGTGAAAAAGAAAAATATGCAGTTATTCACACATGAAGCAAAAATATGTGAGCGGTGTGCGATTCTAGCTTGTACTGGAGTTTTTCTTCACTTACCCCTCAGTTTTAGAGACCAGAGATGATTTACACTGCAGTCGACACTTCAGGTTTCCCCCCTGGTTAATCAAAGAGAAACCAACAAGGGTTATTTTACTTATATCAAAAACCAAGACAATATGTAAAAACAATCATGGTCAGAATAAAATGCTTACCTGTATTTTCCTTCTTTCTTGTTGTCAACATCCATGTTGAGGTGCTGCAGCTCCTTTGCTGGAGATGTGACTAGACCTGGCATTGCAACAATGCTCTGTACATGTGTGTGACTAAATGTTGGGCTCCTAGAGCGTTATAAGATATCTAACTGCATCTGTTTGACGAGCGCGCTTAGCATCTCCTTAAATACATGTGCGGTCTCAAACAAGCGTCACATCATCCTCTGCTAACCGCATGACAAAGAGGAAGTTGGGGATGACGCAAACGTGCAAACAGACAGGCAGCAAATAGCTACAGGTCTCTGTTCGTACTGTACTAGAAACGTGCATCACTGCTTGTTTGGTTTTAAAGTCTGTGAATGCAAATAGGCCAGTGGAAAGTTCTGCAGCAGATAAGCAAATGCCTTAATCTCCATTCCACTTTGCCTCGAGAACCAGTATCATTGTTCCAGCTTTTGGAAACATTTTGTGAACTAGATGCTGAGGGTATTTCAGCGCTCACAGTGAAATTTGAACACAATGTTTTATTCGTCCTTAGGCTTGTGGAGCATTTGCATTTGATGGGCCCAAAACCTCACTGAGATAAAAACAGATTGCATGTTGCAATGGCAAAAGAAGGGGTAGTATTGATTTAACAACAGAAATTCTTTTCATGCTTTGAAATATATTCTTTTTTTAAGAGGAAGAAACACTTTCCTGCTTTTGAAAATGAAAACCTCTAACCAATTCATTACAATCAGAGGTTCTGCTGTTACAACTCTGCATGCACTAGCATGACCTCTAACCTCCAGTACATGTAAACATGTTGTCCATGTACAAAGTGTGCAACTCGGGCCAGTCGAAATTGCACTGAAGAATTTTAATATCTTCAGTTCACAACATGCATGGAAAATTAAAAAGGTATTTCTGGAGTTTGACAAATTGAATCATAAAAAAGTAAAATCATAGTTTAGCTTCCAAATCTCTACAGGTGAAGATTTGTGCTTTTGTAATGCACAGGTAATAAGATATCCCAGGCTGCTCATCATCTGTATGGTATATAGATGGCTTATTAAATGTGAAAGTGTACTTCTCCTTCTTCCCATGAAAACAAAGTTAGGTTACTAACTCTTACTTGTTTACTGATCCAGTCTACTTAAAACCAAATTTGGGCTTCATCCAAACCACTGACTAAAGTGACTCTGACACCGTTGCTAAATGTTAGATAAACTGTCCTGATGCAATACCGTAATTCTGCATTTACTATTTGTAAATTTGTCAAACCTAACAAAGGATCTTTACACTTAACTCGCATTTGCCATTGTCCTGGAAGTTTCACTTGTGGTCATGATTGGCTGAAGTTTATCCCCCTCTCTGTGTTCGCGGTCGATTGTGCAATCAAATTTAAGCCGGAATTTTATTTGGTTTCATAAATCTCCCACATGACACCTAACCTTTCTAAAAATTAGTTTTTTAACACCCATGTGGTGGACACATTGAATTCCGATGTTAGATTATACAAGAACAGCTGACATGCAGACACACCTCTCTTGTATCCAGCTTCAGCCCAAACGCTGCCTCATAAATTATTCCTCACTTTATGGTAAATTTCTGTTTTCTCTTTCATATTTGTCATAATGTCATTGTTTCTGTTTTACAACTTCTTGCCAGTGGAGACAGACAGGAAACGAGGGGGGGGGACTTGTAACAAAGGTCACACATCGGAAAACCAGGGACCCTGTGGGTTACATGGTGTGATTCTTAGACCACTAAGCCCCCTCAGTGTTTCCATTTTAGACTGAATTGAAGATTGAAGGTGCAGGATGACAACAAAAGCTCTGCTCTATAAATGTAAAACTACATATCTCTGGTGTCATATCAGGAGATGCTTTTAACTGAAATTTCACATTGGTCCTCATCAGTGAGGAAAAACTGCTCACATCCTCAGTTTGAATCCTTAATTCTTCCTTGTGAGCTGTGACTCTTTGGCTGTCCCCGGTCCACAATAAAAACTCTTAAAACATAATAAGGTGTGAGACTGCTTCACGCTTCACTTCCTGCTTCTTTGTTGACAGGAAACTTTCATCTGTTCTCTGGAGCTCAAAAATGTTTTTGAAATTCCCGTAACCCCTTTGTTTTCTTAGATTTATATACGTCTCAGTTTTAGTTCCCCTCTTTTTGTCCCCCAGTACAGTCCCAGTGATGTAACTAACAGATTGAACAGATAAACACTTCATATGTTTTTAAATGGGAGCTGCTGTATGTCAACTTCTTCTTGCTTTGGATGACTGTTATCTTCACACTGAAATACCATTTAGTTAGATTACACCTTTATTAGACCCTAATCAAGTTGTGGGAACTGCTTTAAAGTTTGTTTATTTCCCTGTGGTCAATGTTTAATTTCTAATGGAAATAATAGCCACTTGGTGTACAGTTTTAAATATTTCCACAAATGGTACTTTCTAATTTTAGTAATACACTGTGGCAGTAAGCAAATGACATTTCAGTGCTAAATGTATAAAACACGTATGCATTAATATTGTCCGATTTCTTCTCTTATCTGATTACTCATAATGTATAATAAAATCCCCAACAAGGAGAAGGCCAAACAGTTGGTAACCCAGCATCATTAATGCAGTTATCAACTGTAATTCCCTTTTACTTAGAAAACAATTATTGAGGTCAGTGTTGCTCTCTGTCTTCCTTTTGTAGCTGTCAGCAGATGTGAGTCAGGTTCACAAATGAGCACTGTCAGTTAGTTTCTTGGAGCAGCCCCTTGCTGTTTGTCCCTTGTTGTTTAAAGGCCACGCTTAAGGGCAAAGCCAGATGCAGTCATCAGGACTCATGGTGTTTGGACCAAGAGGGCCACTGTCCAGCATGAATGCAGTGCTAATGTTATGCAGATATTATGTTTACCTGTTTTAACAGCAGTCTTTCTAGCAGGACTGAGAAACACAAATGCCATGGGGGCACTTCAAGTTCATTTGTTTTCTTATATGACAAGGACGATGGTCACTGATCTTTCTCAAGAGCTTCACACTATTGTGAAATCCACTGAAAACCACTGGCTGCTGAAGAGTTACCAAATGTAAAGAAAGTGTGGGGGGTGGGGGGCAGCTAACAACATGTAAATGTAATCAGTTTCTCCTGCTTTGTCTTGTGAGTGCTCTTGACAGGAAACACTTGCTGTTAAAATGCAGATGTTGCTGTGGTGACATTAACTGTTATCTCATTTTCTTTACCAGTTGCAACACCCCATCTGCGAATTTCCTCTAAATGTTGTCACTGTGAGAACCCTGACTTTCTTCAGATCCTTTCGTTTTTGGCTTCTTCACTTCCTGCACTCAGTATCCTGTATTTTGCTGGGCTACACATTTCTTGGTGGATCAGAGCGTAGAGTAAACATGCTGTTTTTCAAACCCAATGAACTTAATCTTCCTCCCACAAAGAGGTGAGCGCCATCGGAGCTGTCTCAAATAGAGCAAGTTGCGGCAATGCGTCTGCACAAAACAGAGCGGCTTCAGTCAAACATCTGAAGCAGCTCTTAAAATACCCCCCACTTTCAGTACCACCAACACAAACTGAAAAAAAAAAATGTCCATCCACGACTGAGCAGTCACATGGAGAAACCATGCTGCACCCACATCCACTTTCCAAACACATGAAAAAGTACATCAGACAATGAAAAGTAATATTTTGTACTTGGCATTCATTATGTTAATTCATATTTCCATCATATGAACATTTTTTCTAATTTCTTTCTTTTTTTAAATTTGTTTTGGACTTGAACATTATGTCCAAACAGAAAGTAACAGAGACCCTATTTCAGTGTGCTCTTTTCAGTTTGCATCCTTTTTGCATAGACTATTATACGAGCTAGTAAAATTCACTCTGTCCCTGCCAGAAATAGACCGGCACAGAAGAGAACTGGCTCACACTTTCTAAAAGCCGTACTGCTCGACAATATTTTGATACAGAAGTTTTTTTTTTTAGGGATATTTGTAAAAAATAAACGGACTCGACTGGCAAAATGAAACTAACTTAGTTGTGACTGAAAGTGCACCCCCACAGGCCCTGTGTCTGGCACGGCAAATGTACATTCAGACACCTGATTCAGGCAGTTCCACTTCACATAAATGCTCTAACTTCTTCTAACTGCCGAGCAGATGAAACTCAAAGTTAGCGGAAGTCTGAAGTCTTTTTTTCCCCCCTTCAGTCGAACTTCTTGTTTCGTCACTGGCGTTACGTAAAGATCTCTGTTGCCACCTGCTGTTTACCTGACAAATGACTGCATTACAGGAGCCGAGGTGATTTGCATTACATTCAAAAGGACCGCACCCAAATGTCGCTCAGCTGGATGTGTTTTGTTTGTGATATTTTAAAGCTACAAAGCAAACAGACAAGAAAGGGTTTGACAGAAGACAAAAATGAGACAGAAATGCAATAATATTTATTTGTATGTGAAAGTTTTCAGAGGTTATGGGAGTTTAGATTTGCATAATCAATTATATAAAGTGTTGATAATACTTTACAATAAAGGAATTATCTTCATCATTAACTGCATGTGGGAGGAGAGAAAATAAATAACCAAAGAAAAATTAAATGCATTTTTTAAAACTTAACATAATTAAAGGATAAATTATAATACAAGCTGTAAATTCAACTTAAGCTACTGGATCACACAGACTGAGAAAAAAAAAACTACACTCGCTACACTAAGGATCTGGATTGTATGGCATAAACCTGTTATCCACACTGGAATCAAAGAGGGCTACAGCAGATCAGAGTTTGGCAGAAGACATCGTGAGCCTCAGTCTCAGAGGCCGTCAGTTTTAATACAGTCACCTTGAATCGTTTCTCCTCAGGAGTCCCTGATAGATGTCAGATTTTAGGAACCGCGGGTAGCAGTCCCTGGCCATCAGACTGTAGACGAGCTTCTGAGCCGTATCAAACGAAGTCAGGGTCGGCTGAGAGATGTTCTTTGTAATGTTTTCTCTGGTACCGCAGTCTATGTTGATCTATAATAAAACAATATCACACAAAAGCATGTTACAGCCACTCCTTTCATCATCACCCACCGTTTCTGTGTGGAAACAACTATATATATATATATATATATATATAAGTTCAGATTACAGTTAATATGTAAGTCCTACACAACTCTGTTTTGCGTGCTCAAATTACTTACCTGTCTTGGTGCTTCTGTTTGGACAAACTCGGAGTAAATCCTGTTGGCAGAGGAGATCATCTCTGGGACTGTCTTAATCTTTTTGTACTCCTCGCAGGCAAGCCAGAACAGTATATTCTCCTCACTGTACTCTGACTTTAGGAATTCCCGGAAAGCTATCTGTCCGGCTGGAAGTCACAGATAAAAGTAAGTTAGAACCATGTGCATGCAAGCAAATATAGTATCTAGAATCAGAAGCGACTCTCACCTTTACAGCCGAGGACTTTGTCCACAGACTCACTCCAAGTCTCAACATCCTCCAGTGGATCCTTGGGAAAGCAACACAATCTACCCTTGAAAAGAGTATCAAGATCTATCACTAGCCCAATTATCTGTGAAATCTATATTACATACTAAGTACCAGCTGTAAACTGTACTTGCAAAGTATCTCTTAAAACGACACCCAGTTATTTCAATGCATCAAGCACCAGAGAGAAACCTCCTGCCAATACAAGACCCCCTTCAGAAACAGACACAGCCTGTCAAGTGAGACTTACAGTGAATGAAAACCCCTTTGGCATTTTCCACATGGCTGCTGTAAGTTGTTTCCTGCTGAAAATGGTAAAGGCCGAATAATCAAATATGCAGTAACTCACTTTATCGCCATCTCCTCGTCCTCTACAAAGGGAGACAGAGATAAGATCCTGCCAGACTGAAGATGGGGTTGTGATTGTTTGGAAATGAGGGAGTCAAATGACTGAACAAATCTAAATGACCCACGCCAGTGTGAATGGAATATATGGAAATCTGTATGCAAAGTGTTGTTGTTGGGGGAGACAGGGCATCCGTCCATGCCTGTGGTATCTTGAGGAAGAGGGAGCTTGACTGTGATTTAAATTACACTCATCTGTTGACCAGCATTTATGTAAACATGGGAGCTGCTCACATCACATCAAGACAGAATAAATAAATGATTCAAACAAACAAATTTCTTAGGATCATTTATTTACTGCTTAATAAGAACTGCAAGACTCCAAGGTTTTTTTTTTATGAGTTTAATTAAGAATATAGGATTTGGGGCCTGCTGTGGTAGAGCACAATATGAGATTTATAATTTAATATGATTTAACTAAAGTAATGATCAATGAACAGGAAGCTCTGGGAAAAGATCCTGACCATAAGCAAATAGCATAAACAAATGTGCTATTAAGGAAAAGCCTAGTCATCCTCCCATTTGCATATTAGCAGTGTTATGTGAAAACAGCATAAGTTAGCTCTGATTTATTAGGATGCCCCATACAACGAGTTCAAGTGTCATGGCAGAAATGTTGAATGTGCTTAGATTAGTCAGCCACAAGAGAGAATTAAAGTCTTAATCTAAATGCTAACACTAGCCTGGAATGCCCACAGTGGGAATAGTAATATGCTGATATCAGGCTGGTACTGTATAAGTACTACCATGAAATACTGTGCAAAAGTCTCAAGCCAGCCCTCATTTCTTTATATTTTGCTTTGCAGGAGCCAGACAGTCATTGTTTTTCTTTTTGATATTTTTAAACATGGTTTTGAGCAATAATTCTCCAGCTTTCTGAAAGTCTTTCAAAGCTTTAATTTGGACATTGGCTGCTTTTTCTCTCATTTTCAGTCCAGTCCTTGTACCTGACCATTTTCAGAGGAATTCTTTGTTTTGTTGAGGTATCCCAAATTACACAAGAACTTGGCTGAAAATCAGTGGGAACAGGTCTGAAGGAGTCATGAATCCAAATATGAAAATTTTGGTTGAAGTCTTTGTCAGTATCTTTGGAGGAGGTCAGGAGAGAAGTGCAACAGCGAGTGTCTTCAGACTGTAAGACATGGTGGAGGCTCTGTCACAGTTTGGGGCTGCATTTCAGCCAGTGCTGTTGGAGATCCTATCAAATCTGATGGAATTATGAATACCATCTGGAAAGCATCTGATTGGCAACAGCTTCATTTCTCAGGATGACAATGATCCCAAACACACTGCCAATGCAGTAGAAGCACCTGGATAGAAAAACACATGGATCGGCCTCCCCAGAGCCCGGACCTCAACATTACTGAAGCAGTGTGAGATCACTGTGACAGAGAATAGAACAAAATGCAGCCAACATCCAAAGAAGAGCTCTGAATGTCCTTCAGGAAGCCTGGAGAACTATTCCTGAAGACTACTGAAAGAAATGCGAGAGTTCAGGCTGTGCTGAAGATCTGGTCACAACAAATACTGACTTTCAAGCCCTTGAGTCACAAGGGAAAACTACACAACATTAGGAAAACTTGTTTTAATGTTATGCCCCATCAGTGTATGTGCTAATCCATCCAGTAGTAATTTATTTAAAACTTATTTAAATTTTCAGTTCATCCAGAAGTTGAGGTATTTCAATGTGCACCGAAGTGGAAGATCGGCAGCTTGGCTACAAGTAATGACATATTTTAGACAGAACTTTTGCATGTAGCTAATGCAGGTTTACGCTGACTTTTCTAGCATTAAAAATGGGGAAAGTCTTTCATATTAGGGCCATTACATAGTTTTTATTTTTTCACAAATAGAATGTTTTCTTAATTCATTTAATTACCAACTCTGTTGTTTGGGGCAATGTGTGCTTCATACTTTACTTTTCCAGCATACGTTTCACTTGATGTAAATAAAAGTGTTTGGCAGCTGTTTACTGTATACTGCTGTGATTTGAAATCCATGAAACCCCGGGGAGATAATTCGGACTTCCTAATGCATCAAAGAACAGAATGAAAGCTCATGAGCTATATATGGAGAACTGTCCTCTTCTCATTTGACTTTGTTGGTTCTATACAAGTCAAACATATAATATTTCTAGACTGCTTTAGCCTGCCCTGACCTTTTTGACCACAGGTTGAAATGTGATGAGCTGAAACAAACCAAGAATGTAAATCACAAAGTGATCACACAGGTGATGGAAAACACCAAGGCTGCCCTTATTTGCATGTGTGTAGACACACCAGGAGGAATTTGATTTTCAAAAAAGGCACTGCCATGTGTGGACTATAATCTGAGCACTCTTTGAGCATTCACAGCTTCCTTGTTCAGATTTATTTTTCCGTGTTCTGAAAAGTTAACAATTCAAGAACATGGGGACTGAAAAGGCTCTTTTGTGAAAGAGAACACATTTGTTTTAATATGTTAAAAAAAAAAACACCCACTTGTATTGATGAGATTTTTTAAAAGCTGGCCACTTGTGCTGAAAAGCAGTTTCAATTACAGTAGGCTGCAGTGATTTAGTTCTTGGCAACTAATTGCCACAGAAAGAAGAAAGAAGGTCCAAAATCTGGTCAGAAATAATATTTTAGAGAAAGTTTTACAAAGAATTTTACAAAGAATGTTGGGATGGATAACAAACCCTGATCAGAAGACCTGAGAGTCCTGCTGGTGACACACAGCTGCAAAAGCTCTCTGATGCAGGCAGGTGATTTGCCATGCAGAGCCCTGAAGGTGTAAACCAGATCTTGAAATGAAATTATTGGCATGCTAGTATGGAGTGCACAAAACTTCACAAGTATTTTCAACCAAATTAAATAAATAAATGCATAAATCTACTTTCAAAACAGAAATATAGACGCTACCTTAGACAGTGGAAAAAGACAAAACACTCAAAAAGAAGTAATGGGTGCAGTTCATCTTAAGCCAACTGTAAATTGTTAATTTCAGCACTAAAACTATGAAACCGAGAAGTGGTATGCATTGCAGACATGAAAAATATTATCATTTTTAAAATGTAAGTTTATATTTGAAAATCTCAGCAATGGTGCAACAGAGAAACTATATGAATGAGTAAAGAAGAACCTTTAGGTGTTGATACCCTTGATGTGTTTGGTTCTGCCTATTTCATTTCTTACATAAATAATTTAAGTTTAAAGAAAATTTTCCCGTCCTTCAGAATGGAAAATAATAATTGTTCCTTTGGTGAAAAATAGCAAAGAATTAAGCAGGTAAAAGGCAAAAGTGGACCTACACTCAGACTACTATTCATCATAAGCCCATACTCATATTCATGCAAATAAAGTAGAAAATAGAATATAATCAAATCCAGAACATTTTTTAAACTAATATAAATGCAGTATATCAGCATGTGTATAAAAGCAGGTGCTGTATGACCATGGCATTAACTCAGATGATTGATGACTGAATGTGAAAAAAAGTAGGTGCTCTAAGTCACTGTTAAGATATTAATTTGGACCCCATTATGAGAACCCACTGTTAAAGTACATTAGCTCATCAATAATGAAATACACCCACTTTGTTAGGTACGCATGTTCCTCTGCTCATTAACACAAATATTTAATCAGCCTGGACCACATCTACATTTCAGCATGTAGACGTGGTCAAAATGACCGGCTCAAATCGAGAATCAGAAAGTGGAAGAAAGGTGATTTAACTGACTTTGGATGTGGCATTGTTGCTGCTGCCAGTCAGGCTGCTCTGAGTATGTCAGAACCTGCTGATCTGCTGGGATTTTCCATCACAGCCATCTTTAGGTTTTACAGAGAATGGGCTGAAAAAGAGAAAATCTCCAGGGAGCGGCAGTTCTCTAGATGAAAATGCTTTGTTGACGACCAGACTGTTTTAAGCTGATACAACGGAGGTACTGTATGAAGAAGAGCAGATGGACTGCAGCAGCAGAAGACCACATCGGGTGCCACTCCTGTCAGCTAAGAACAGGAAAATGATGAATTCACACTGGTTCACCAAAACTGAACAACAAAAGGTTGGACAAACATTGCTTTGAGTGCTGAGTGTCAATTTCTGTTGCAACATCTCGACAATAGAAAGTCACATCATGGATGTACAGCTGACAAATCTGCAGCACATTGTTGCATCTATGGCAACATCTAAGAAATAAGGCAGCTCTGAAGGCAAACTGGGTCTGACCCAGTAGTAGTAACGTGTACCTAATAAAGTGGCCTTGAATGTATGCAGTCACTCATTACTCACACAGCAAGCAGAGATGCAGTTTTTTCCCCGTACACACGGGGGCACTCTAGTCGTCCTGTGTTTACATTTGTGTCAAGTATCCCCTGTAATTACTGACAGCACTGAATCAGTCCGTCTCCCTTTGTTGTGCGCTCCACTTGCTCTATTCATTTGAACTTGCACTGGGGTTTGCCTTTTCTGTTCAAGGCTGTGGGATGGAGGCTGGTGTAGAGTGAAGATGTGACCAACACTTGATTTAAATTAGATTTCAAACTCTTGGATGTGATGAGTTTGATTCTTCCGATTGATATCATATCAAGAGAGAGCAGCAGGCATCCTTTCTTTCTTTCTTTCTTGTGTACCTTTAAATTTAACTGCAAACGACAGTAAAAAACGACAGATCGGCTGCTTGACCTTGGTGACAAACTTCATGTAATGTATTTTATGTATTTATAATTACGTAAACTCTTTGTTAAAAAAAAAATTACCGTCTTCCCACTGATGTTGAGGAAACTTTTTTCAGCTTGCACCTGTAGATCTTATGCAACTGACATTTCTTTTCTGACAGCACGTGTTTTAATGAAATTTTGCCTTCAGTGTGCTGACATTATTCCTAAAAATAGTCAAGGCTACTTCCTCCAGAAACCTGCCACCCATCCACTGATAAACATGCAGTCAGTTTAAGATTCAGTCCTGCTGATCCCCCCCCCCAGTATAAACGGGTGCCTCGATGCTTCTGCTACTTCAGTGGAGGTTTAATGCTTGGAAACTAAAATACAGACTCTCACCTTGAGATGTTCAAAATCAACACAGCCCTCTGTTTGCAGCGAAATATACTGAAGTCTGTCAATATCTTTGCAGGTCAACCACATCAAGTGCAAATGGATTTATAACAGGGGAAGATTTCACAACTCAATATCTGAGCCTGGGAGTCAGCAAGTCTCTTGCTAAATTTGACTCATATGGGGTCAGATAAAAGAGCTCGGGAGATGGGACAAACTTGTGCTCAAAAAAAGGAGACAAGAGCCCAGCAGGTACAAAAGCTGCTGGCATGCTTTCATCTAGATTGAGTAATCTTTTAAAAACAAAACACACTGGAGAAAAATCTCTGTAAAATCCACTGTTAGCCACCTTATAATACATCTTTTTCATTTTAAACTCTTCTTAGACTGGTTTTCATTTTGCTTTACAAGCCTCATATCTCTAGGCAAACTGCTTTCTTACTCTTTTGTTTCCCTTCAGCAGTTCCACAATACATCTTTAACTTGTGGGTGATTTCAGAGGCTTTTTAGCATAGTCAGAGCTTCAAATTTAAATGCCAATGGGGAAAGAAACATGAAATCTGCCAGCAAAGTCTTAGCGGGCAACTAATCTTATGCTGTGATGTATTTGGGAGGGCAGCTAAGCTACTACCTTTGTTAAAAGACCATTACAATAAATCCTACACCCCACACTCCTTCTTTGACTATTGGTATGAGAAGACAGCAGGAACTGCAGTGTATGCATGCTGCTGCCGTCTAGCTGGATGCATAATTAATGGGAATTGTGAGGTATTCCACACAGGTTTTATAGAGTGACAGGTACTTGGGCTAAGATTGACTTTATCCCTTTAAAAGCATTCTCGAAACCTTGACATCTGTGTTAATGAGTTAAACCAGCGTATGTGCGTGTGTGTGTGTATGTGTGTGTGCGTGTGTGTGTGTGTGCGCACGCAGCTTTAAGTGCTGGGATGTTGTCTTTCTGCATGCGCATTCAAGAGTTCAGGGGCAACAATTTTGAATTAATACGCATTTGTCTTTACAAGAAGTATCGCTTGTGCATACATATACAGTAACATGAATAATTTCGTGCTAGAGTGGTGGGAGTTGATACGTTAAATTAATTTTTCAGTGATTTGGAATAGGGAGCTACACAAGATCACAATTTTCCCCACTAGTGTAATATGTACACATTATGGCTCTATTTTTCACATTTCGTTGCGGTCATTCAGACTAATTAATGCCACTAAAGGCCTCGTTAAAAGTGCTTTACAAGAAAGTGTTTATTTGAATTACTCCACATAATTTACAAGAAGTGAACACATGATGACATATAAGTAATACATAAATTATTAGGTGGTAGCAAACTGAAAAAGAGCAATCATAATTTATAATATTAGTATTCAAATAAGATACATTTTCTTGGTGTGAAAACAACAGAAATAAGAGATCTGTAGCCCTAGTTAAAAAAAAAACAAGTTTCAGTACTTTTGCAGTCTAGACTAGTATTGAGACAGGGGGACAGTGCGATAGAAGGATATACTCATGAATTCTTTTTAATGAGGCACATTCAAATGAGCTTGTATGCCACAACAACTGTATTAATGATGTTTAAGGTGCTTTTGTTGGATTGGAAGACAAAGCAAGAGAAGTATAGCTGTCTGAAGTCAGGAGGGCTGCCTCAGTGTGGCTGGCTGTGTGGCTGGCTGAATACCGTTAGTGGGGAAGCGGTGTCTCATCTGAGATTCTGTCTCCTGCTAGCACATTGTCATTCAAGTTTTGTGAGATTTGATAAAATCTAAAAAAAAAAAAATCGTCAATAAAGATTGAATGCCTCTGAGAAAAAAGAATGGATAGATCAGCCCACAGATGCTGCAGCGTAACCTGGTTTCATGCAATGGCCACTGAGAATATTTAGCTCTGATTGACCGGGGGGCGGGGGTGTCCATTATTTTCAGATAACCACATGGCTGTGACGTAACCTTTGAGATTATTCTTGTAGCTGAAGGTTAATCCTGTGAACTCTCCTATCTGCATGACATAAAGCTACCGCCTGGAGCCCATTAGCTTATCCCATCACCAAGGCTCAGAATGAAGTGAAACTGTGAGATAAACTTCTTTCAATGCCATTTTTTTTCACAGAATGAACCATCAAGATATAAAGTTTTATAGTTTTAAATTAGCTCTAAAGGAGCTGCACTTAAATTCTGTTACATTTAAACAGAGCAATCGTGGCCGTTACCTCCCGCTACCGCTCTTTATGCTAGGCTAATCTAGCCAGGTTCTAGCTGTAGCCCCGTATTTACCGCACACGCATTCAAGATTTGTAGTAGTCTTGCATTCAAGAAAGCAAACAAGTGTACTTCCCAAAATGCTCTTTAAATTACTATTGCTGGCATGTTGTCACAGTGCTGTGTATGTGAAGTAATCCACTGTGGCAACGGTGGTTATAAAAAAATAATGCACTCTGCAGAAGCAAACCTGTGGATAATAATAAACTTCTGCACCACACATTATGCTTCAGCAATTGTGCTGCAGTATAATAATGAATCTGTTTCACAGAGTGAGCTACTGCTCCTCCAAACTACCAGGCTGAGGGTTCAGTGGTAGCCTCTCCTCTATCGTTGAATACACAGGAGCGTGACCTTCTGCGAAACATGGTGGCTCCAGGGCCTTTCCTCCGAGTGAGTCGCAGATAAATGTCAGAATGCAGGAACCTGGGGTAGGAGTCCTTTTTCATCAGGCTGTAGACTTTCATCTGAGCTGCTTCAAAACAGCTCTTTGTGGGCTTTGCCACATTCTTCTGGATGGCCATCTTTGTGTGATAGTCAATGTTGATCTGAATGAAAGAAAATTAAGACAAAATAAAAAAAAACACAATAAGAATTACTGACATGGCATATTAACAGCGTATTTTAAATCTAGACTTATACTTAGTAATGTGATTATGCTCACATCCGTTTTAATCTGAGTTTGGGATTTTTGTGTAGGTTTGAGTCAGAAAAGCGGGGTAGACAATGGATTAGACAAAGGCCTAAGTAGATTTGTTAGTGACTGATAAGAGCGGGGAAACCCCGAAACCCACGGCAAGCGCGGTGTGGAGTTGTTCACGACAATCTAGAAAATCAGCATCTTCGTGTTTCAGAAGGTTACGCACACAACACCAAATAAAATCCATTTCAGATAGTCAAGATGCTCGTCTTAAGAGAAATTCATTCTCCATGACGTGCTTTAGAAGATCTCTAAAGCAGGTAAAGAATATCAAACATCAACTTGACATTAATGGATCATTTTCTAAAGCTAAAATCTGAGATATTCATAACTGCACTTAGAGGATGTTTTTTTTGTTTGTTTGTTTGTGTTGACACTATGTTTCAACTTTAGATCATTTGAGTTCAAACTGTCACTGACACATCCATTATCCTGGACATCATCACAGATAGAGAATAATTTTCTGACTCCTTCTCTTGTGAATGACTTTAAAAAATTATTGAATCACTGACTGGGAAACTATATTTATACAGTTTATAGATTAAATTATTCTTAAGATGTTTCCTTTGAAAAACTAGCAACAGTGAACTTAGCAGCTCTCAAAATAAATATGCATGTGTCTGAAACTACACTATCTGCCACCATCAGTAGTGAAGGTTGCATTCATTTACATTTGTTTCTCCCTTCAAATCACTCAAGCTGTGTACTGACTGCTATAATGCCACTGTAGCTTGCTCTGAAAACCCTCTTTCAGATTTACATATGCACTCATCTTAGACTGAAACTGTGTGGGAGATGCTCTCTCCAGTTTTGCAGAGGAATGTGAAAACCTCAAACCAGACGCCGAACTCTTTAACGGTCAAATGCGCTACGGGCCCTGAAAGCATATCAGATGGTGGTCGCATCATCTTTGCAAAGTGAGTGGAAACCTTTTAAACCTCAACTGTCTTGCACAGAAATAACTCGACCTGCTTTGCAGCGGTGTACGCGCTCAGCGCATGACCTCAACAAACTGCTGCTCCTAATGGTTGTTCGCAAAGGTCAAGTTGCTGCAGGCTCATGACTACACAGCACTTTAGAATTTGCCTACTGTTATTTTTATTACAATGATATAAATATTTCAAGTTGTCAACAGCCCTCGCCGACAAATAAGCCAAGAAATGCTAAGCCACAGGGGGGGTTTTATGCCTTTTCAGCCCAACTCAACAGCATAACATCTGTGCAGTTTATGATACATAAACAGCCTATGTCATACCTCTTTAGGGGCCTCGGATTCAATAAAAACTGTATAAATATATTTGGCTTTGGACAGCAGCTTTGTCTCCGAATCAATGGTCTTGAATTCTTCACAGGCCAACCAGAACTCAATGTTTTCCTCACTGAACTCTGTTCTGAGGAACTGAGAGAAGGTTTCCACCCCATCTGATGTAAAGAAACAGAAACAGAGAAACTGTTAGTCACGCTCATGTCAGTACAGCTGTTTAAAGACATGTCGCTTCCACATTTGATTGTGTTGTGGAAACCTTCCAAAACTTCATAATCCCAGAGTAAGTAAAATGCACCAGTTCTATAGTCAGTTTAATTACGCATAGACGGCTTAACCATAATTTGCGCAAGTGTGCTTAAAAGTGTGAACTTTATTACATTTGCTCTTTCCATTTTAACCCAAATGACAGCAGGGCATGGTGTTTCAGTGTGGCACTGAAAACGCAACATCTGTGATGATGGGAGGAAGTTGCACAGTTTCTGTATTACTATGTGTGCTAACAAACATTAAAAGATGTAGTGAAACTCTCACAGCACTCCCCCATTAACTATTTATTGCTTCTAGCACTGTGTTACAGTTTACAATTCAAATGAAGCAAACTGTTTGACAGCACAAGAAACTCTTTCAGACAGCAATTCAACACAACATTTTTGAAAAGTTTCAGGCATTAATCTGACCTGAGTGCTTTAGCAGTTCTTCAAAGGAGTCGCTCCATTGCAAAGCTGCCTCCGGTGAGATGCTGGTTAAAAAAAAAAAAAAAAATCAGAGATGCGGTCAGCTCTTCACTAATGATGCAGCAAAAAAATGTTTTAGTTTCTCACAGAGACATCTAGATGTCATGTATCTGTGAGTGTGTAATGAGCCATGGAGGGTACAGAAAACTGAGGTTAAAAATGGACAACACTTTTCCAAAATACTGTGGCCTGTATGTGAAATTAATGCTTTTTTCCTCACTTGTTTGTTGTCGTATTTGTCTTTTTATTGGGACTGACGTTTTCATGAGAGCCTGACTTGGTGAGAAAAAGGCTTAGTCGGCTCTTCCTCTCCTTGTCTTTCTGCCTGCAAACAAGGGGGAAAAAATAAGTCCGCAGAGTGTATTTGCAATTTCAGCAAACTTTTCTCCTTAAAGACGTGCTTTCTAAAGTGGTTTTTTGTGACACAATATAAATTACAAAACAGCTCTGTGGTATAGTAGCGATTGCAAATTAAGTCACATAAGCTGATGTGTTTTAGGAAAAAAGCGTGGAGACCCTTATGAGGGAAGACGGCAGCTTTTAAGTTCTACAGCCTTGTATTCTGTAGCTTTCAGCAGCACAGACAAGGCAAATCGACAAAGCAGACAAGACACGTCATAAATATTACTAATTAAAGTAAGACTTCTTTGTACAAAAGCTCTTGCTTAATCTATTTCTGCTTGATTAAAGTCGGACTGTTCTGATTTGTTCCAATAGCTGCTAGAGTCACTAAAAAGCCTGGAAATATTCACTTGGAAATCACACAAACATTCGAAAATAACTGAAATTCACACACCAACCTGCTGCCATCGTCCTTCATCTTTGGTGTCTGTAAGTCTTCTGGACCAAACATTTTGAAATATGCTTCCTCCTTTGGGGCCATGTAGTTGAATTGAGGAAATAGAAAGAGAAGCGTCTCCATGGCGTCTGTGGTGTGCAAAGCAAGAGGCCACAAATAACTCTCTGAAAAATGTTTAACCCATCATTCGATGAACCACCGCGTCTTTTATAAACGACGCTTGCATTTCATTTCCCATACTCGCTCTACTTCCTGTAATGGTCTAACTGCTTACTGCTATCAGCTTGATCTATGATACAGAAAACCCCTCTGGGTTCAACATCCTGCCAACTATTTACTTAGAAACTTGACAAAGACACCTGTGATTAGGCTCATTCATACATTGTCTGTTTTTACTTGAGGGGATATTTTGTTTTGATTCTCATAAAAAAAAATCATGCTCTGGCACATTGTGCTAAAGCAATTTGGACCCAATATTTTAGTAAAATAAAAAGAAAAAGGGTGCTGATGTATGAATATGGATTCTAAATACCTGTGTTTTAATATGCTCTCATGTTCGATTATGTGCTTGATGTTGCGTGAATAATATCAAGTTTGTTGATAAGGAAAACATTTAAGCGTGACATTTATAAGAGAGGTCACTTATTCTGCTGTTCCACTTGTTCCACCAGCAAGGCCAGCCACTGCAGAGCTGGAAAGAATAAAAGCTAATGAATAATAAAATGTGTGTGCGCTGAGGCTGGCCTTAGTTCATTCCCAAACATAAGAGTCTTAATGCAGAAGGACAAATTCACTGTGACATAGCAGAGAGCAAAAGAGAATAGGTGTGTTCTAGATGGAGATGGAGACAAATGCAGTGTCTGTGTTGGAGAGAGACTGAAGCTGTCTTTCAAGATAGCAGCAGAGGATGTGTTTCTTTAGTTCTAACAAGAAGTAAAAAAAAAAAAGAAGAAGAAGAATGAAGTCCTAACTGAACCTAATGGAAAAAAATCACCATGCCTTGTGAAATTGTCGGTCAATAACAAGTTCAGAGCTGATAAATCCTCTGACCTTGCAGCATCTCCCACCCATCATGGGCCCCTCTCAGTAACTGTCTGAGGCTCTGAAGTGCAGCTACTTGATGTGCAAAACTATACAAAGATATCAAAAAACTTCCAGCTTCCAGTCTGAAATGTCATTAAGCGCTGACAGTTAATGGGAACTGTGGAGCCAAGACAAGATCTGATAGACCACAAAACTCGCAGATAAAACTGCACATCTGTTATGAAGAAAGGATAAGGTGGACTCGCCCCCTCCAGTTCAAGTGACACAATAAATCCTCCAAAGAGCCATTACAACCCAGAATTCACAAAGTTTACTGACGCCTCCAGAGTTATGATTGCTCACAACACATCTGTCATGGGGAGCAGCCATGATCAGGAGTTTGGTTTTGTTGTGTTTTTAGTGCAATGAGAACCACATGTATGTGATATTTTGACAGTGTCTCACAGAAACCACAGCAACACATTGGCAAAAAGTGGCATGCACTTTGTTTACTTTTGTCTTTATGCTTGCGAGTCTGTGGTAGATGTGTGAACGCCCTCCAACATGTTTCACCATTGGCTGTGTAGGCCGACCAAAGCGGTGGCCAAATTTTAGTCTCTCAGCTCTGCCCCCCCGTACAGTTGCAACAAAGGCGCACTCAACCTTGATGCTTAGTTTGCTATCTCAGTTTAACACCTCTGTGTGGTTAGGTTTAGCTAACAACATGGGAAACACTTTATTTATTAAACCCTTGAAACTTGAAAAAGAAAAATTATCAGTTGACTAAAAGACACAAATTCTGGAAATGCATATCAGTGCTATAACTGTAACCCGCTTTATCCTTTCTCTTCAGGTAACAGCAGCTGGCAGAATCACTGAAACCAAATTAAATAGCTGTCATTTAACTTCTCTGCATGCATTTGCCCCTTGTCAACATACCAGATGAGTGAACCAGCAAAATCAATACACACACACTGAGCCAAGAAGATTCGGCTGCCAGCTGGAGACAAAAGATTAGAACCATTTCATATGATCATTTTGAAAATTCATGTTCCTATTTACAGTTGTAATTATGCAACTAGTTCACCAGACTATTGTGGCAGTTATTCCATGCAGTGATCTGTTAATAAACAGAGGGAAGACTGTGCTTCTGCATTTCTTGCCAGAGAAGAAGTTTCTTTGACGTAAAACAAATAATATTATCAGCACATGGCAGCAAAACTGATATGAAATCATGTGATGTCTGGTTGAGGTATTTTTGTCTAAATTCACAAGTAGACTCAGAACTGAAAGAGTTGCCCCCCCCCACTGCCACCACCCTCCATTGATCCTGTGTTGCTGTACAAACATGCATAACGGTGCATCTGTGAACAATGATAATATGCAAATGGACATTTAAGAGTGTGCTTTGGACGCTGCTTGGTAAAAAGAGAAGTGATGGAACTGAAACTGCAAAGTGCTGACATGGTTGAGGGGGGAAGAAGGGGTGTTGTTACTTCCTGTCTGAAAGGGCCTATTCATGTCACGTTTAGTCTGCGCTCTATGTCTGTACATTGGGTGAAAACAAAGTGAAGTCAGACAACAAAATAAATCAACTGATATGTCAAAGTGCAACGGACTTCACTGAACCAGCAGGAAACCCCACGCAGACCACAAACAAGCTCAACAAACACAACAATGGAGCTAAGGCTTGGAAATTATTTGCAATATTCTCCTTGCGCTCCTATTTTCATAACAATATCCCTCGCTGGAATTGCTTTTATCTAAAAATAGGGCACTGCAAGACTGAGGAAAAGAGACATTTGGGTGCTCATTGGAGAGGAGAGGCCAGGCCTTGATCTATTCTACAAGGGTACAATATGTCAATCCAGGACAGATGACTGAAGACTTTCCACTTCTTTTCATCATCTACCATATTAGACATTCTGTTTAATGACATCAGCTTTGAATCGTTATTCTTCTTTCCCATTTCTGATATCAGAATTGTGCTAGCCACTCATTAATTCATTAATCATTCACAAAAAGATAAGAGCCAAGTTTCATTTTATAGAACTCAAAACTCATATTTCACCAATGCAGAGCACGGCACATCATAATCTGACGCCCACTGGAGGTGTAAATAGTTGGCCCTGTGAGAAAACAGTGATAAAATGCTGACAAAAGTGGGTTAAAAGTGATTAAAAAATGCCAGGTTTTATTATGTCAGATTAATTTTTTGCCCTGTGTGTTAAGTTAGCTGTTAGCAAGCCAATGTTATTAGCTAGGACACTGCTGAGGTATAAAAACCTTGGTTATTTTTGTTTTAAAGCTTAAAAAGTAATTTAAAAAAAGGACTAAATAAAAGAATAATAACAACAAAAAACGCTATGAATACTTCATGCAAAACAAGGACCTTTTTGATTGGGTGGAGAGCAACAAGAAGAGAGGGTGGCCGGACTTGGAGGTTTCACAGACACCATCCATCCTGTTGGTTTCTCTGCTCTCCTGTGTCTCCCTGTGTCTTAATTTGGGAGATGTGGGTAAAAAATGACTGTTAAACTTTCAAAATAAATACATGCAAATTAATTAAAAGAAAAAAAGAATGAATTCTTTTACACCATATAAAACACACAGGGTAAAATATTAAAATTGCTTCCACCCTGGTGGCAATATATATTGTATAAAAAAAATGGGCATATGTAACTACTGCCACATCACCTGCTGGTTTGTGAAGTCCTGTTTTCACCATCGCTGTCTTGGTTGCAACAAAAAGCAGACGTGCCAAGGAGGTGAAATCACTCAGTCATTGACCAACAAGTTGTGACTGAAAAGTCATTGGCCAATGAGCAAGATGCTAACATGACAGATAATAATCCTTTTTTAAAATCTAATATGACAAACGGTTTTTTTTTTGTTTGTTTGTTTAATATGACACAAAATGAGTGTCTGAGCCCATAAACTCATCAGGAGAGTGTTTACAGAGATCTAGTTAGAAAGCTGTTTTCCCATAGATGTCTATACGATCCAAAGTCTGTTTGCAGCCACAGGTATCGCCATCTGGTGGCCGTTAAATAGAAAGTTTAAGGCACTTCTGCATTGGTTTCATTTTTCCGAAGCTACGTCGATCTTTTGTGCTTTTGTGGTAGTGTATCCACCATCCAGCAGCTTTTAGCCATTTTATTGTTAGCAGACATGGAGGCACCTTTATGTTAGCCTATACAAAAATCAATAGAGAGCCATGAGCTATTTTCCCCTCTGGTGTGGGCGGGCGCTGTGATCACACAAAACAGAGTACATTTTGTAATGAGATTACAAATGATTATCTATAGATTTAAAAATAAAAATGGTGGTCAGGGTGAGAAGAAGTGCAACCTATTATCCTAGGAATGCTGTTGATATTGAGCGATGATGCACCTCATGGTCTATAGTTGCACATATTAGCTATATTTTCTTTGCCGAAACCACAGTCTTTCCTTGTGTTTAAACCTTTCTGTAGTTCCAGATATGGAAGAAAGTGCAGAATGTGCATTATTCCAGTATGAAAGCTTTTGTTCAGCAATATATTTAAATAAGACTGATCCCCCCCCTTTTGGCTTTGGTTCAGTCTGCTGCTACACTCACTAGCCAGATCCTCCTAGAGGTATTAAGTCTACATTTCCCCTGGCAGGAAAGTCATCATTTCTTTCCCCTTCATACAGGGAGCACCTAGATCCAAGCTTAGGATCCGTTTCATCACTGTGCATATGGTACTTTCACATGATAATCTATTTCACACATCAGGTGACTGATGCATAAAGGTGATGTTGCACTTGATTGCATTAAATTAAAAGAGTTTTCTTTTAGTAAGGCGTAAGAAGACCTTAGTCTAATACAAGACCATCACTGTTAAATAACCATCTCAATGTCAGTGTCTGAACTGAAGATTATAGGCTTAATAAAAGGAGATTTTACGATTGAAAAATGGTATCAGATAGCACTGGACTGTACAGATGTACCTAATAAAAATCTACTTGTCTTCTTTCCTATGTGGGTCACTAATGACAAAAGTGGATCATAAGAGTTCCCTTGGTTACCATGTGGGTTAAACATGAGCCGGTGTACAGCTGAATCTAAATTGTAAATCAGTTATTATTTGCCATTCTCTACCACTCCCATCCAAAATGTTATTTAATATTGATTACAGAGTAGCATTCAGCTTTCTTATGGTTGATGTCTGTGCGGTGTGGAGCGAGAACATTTGCCCACCGCTGCAGAAAGCTGAATCTGATACACAGCTGAGGTGCTGTTTGGCTTTGAGCTTGCAGTTGTGCAGATGGCTTTGCTGCATTAATGACTCCTGCTGGGTGGTAGGATTTCTTGTGCAGTGAATGCAGAACAAAGAGTCACAAATTATATGCAACCTGCAAACAGGCAAAACTGAACCTGTCGTGTCTCATGAGTTTAATTAAATTCACACAGAAAGAGTCCATGCTCCCCATTTGATGCTGCCTTTTGAGCCAAATGGTTCAGGCCGTTAGCCACTTTACAGATAAGACAATTCACTTAGACATGTTAGGTTTAGTTGGTGGCTATCACAAGGCATCCCCATGAATCTTCTTTAAATATACAATGCCCTCCAAAGTACAGACAGGTGACATATTAAAGGAAAAGTGTGACCCCTACAGTGAGGGTAGGGTTCAAGAGTGATAAAATAATGGCCTCCATATTCATATATCACATCATATATGTTCACTTTTATAGAATGCTGTTTTAGTTTCGCAGCCTGTGTATAAATGGGTTATATGGATCCCTATACACTCATAAAAGCTTTCTTTTCACTAAACAATACATCTGAATAATAAGATCCCCTTTGTGCTCAGATTGTGTGAGTGTTCCTATCTTTTCAGTTACAGTGAATATGTAGCACGCTGGCTCAGAGGATGTTCAAGCACACTATCCATAAAAGACGTTTTTCACGGGTCTGCCCGGTTCACAGCTTTGTGATCAGGCGTGGGATCTCCCTTATTAGACCTTACAAGAAGGTTGTGAGTTTCCGGGAAATTAGCTGAGAAGACAACAGAGGCTGTACGCAGGAACACGGCTGTGATCTGGTGACATCATTTCCCTGTAGTGACTCGCGCAGGTGCGCCAGTCAAAGATGAAAGGCGTGCTGCATTTCAGGGCAGATCGCCGCCTTGCCTTGTTAAGTGAATGGGGGGAATGTACAGAAAAGAAAAAAGAAGTCTGACACTTTGTAATTTAATATGAAGTGAGTGTGATAAGGGAAATTTCTCAGCATCAAATTCAGAATGCATTTACCTGCATTTAACTGATGTGACAACATCAAAATGAGGATTTTACATGGTAATTTTTTTCTTAAATATTACTGTAAATTCAGTTTGATTTATATAGTGCCAAATCACATCAACAAGATGCTTAAATGTTTTATAAAGCTGTTTTGAACCAGTTTGGCAGTTTCACATTGTGACCTCATCACCTCTTAGCTGACTCCTAACACAGAGTGATCAACATCATTGAAAACACCTGAAATGCATCAAGTTGATTGAATTATGTTGAAATTCAGGAAATTCTCATGGATGTTTTTTTTAACTGTTTACTCACATTGTATTGTTTAAACCAAGTAAATTACTATTATTAAATTACACAACATTAGCTACATTAAAGTAAATAAATTCTGGCTTTTTTTTTTTTTTTAATAAAAATGGATGCAATTCATCCTGATTCATATCATATCTTTTTGTCACTGGATGGGCATCTGTTTACCAGCATGAGCCCAACATGAAGCTTTGACAGGCAAAGCAGACTCGGTGCTGCCACCTCATGATGTGTTGAGGAATCATAATAAAACCAGCTGAGCATTATCAAGTTGATAATCTGGTTATGGGTTGTTAGTAGCAATTGTTTTCCATAAAAGCTATAAGAGTGTTCCTCACGTGGAAGTCATGCTGAAGACACCGTGTCACCCGTTACCATACGACACATAAAAAATGTAAAACTCATGCAGCAGGAACTTAGTCAGGATTTTTCTGCCTGCGGTTGCAAAATGCTAACTCCATTCTAATTATCATACACGCTGCAGGAGTGATCGTTTTTCACATTATACATATATTTTTCTTGATGTTTCAAATCAAAATGGATCGCCCCTCCCACTCTCACTAACAAAACATCTCTGCTGAATCTTTCTACCGTTTCCAATGAGAATCAAATGCAAGTCAGTTCCCACCACGCTTGCATGAATATTACATCTGTTTTGTTTGCGGCACCACATTTTGAAGACATTAATCTTTTAATGCGATTTTAAATTAAAAAAAAAATTCCAATTCAAGTTGATTTTCTTTGTTAAAATATTCTGTAGCCTTCCTTTTTTTATTGAGGGTGTTAAATGTATTCCTACAGTCCAGATACAAGAAACTCTGCCAGGATAGAGCTGAATTATGGCAATTGTGCTGAATGTAAGATTTTTTTTTTTTTTTTTTTTTGCAATGCACTGTTCCTTTGTGCAGACACCCTGAGTGATGCGGTTGTAAAGAGGCCTGGACAGAGTTCTTTATCATAGGTCTATGAGACTTTCAGAGTCTCTCCAGTAATCAGGTCCACATGCCAATAGTGATGGATTCTGCTCTGCAGCTGCCCTGCAGACAACACACACATACAAATCAGAATTTACATGCCCAAGTCTTTCTTGATCAATAAACATTTACTCCTGAGGAGAGACTCCATCTGCAAGCCTGTCGTTGTAATCAGATCAAACTTTTGTATTTGAAAAATGAGAAAATGCATAAATGGGGTGACCTCTCAGTACTTTTTGCCACATATTTTCTGTCAGTATACATAAACAAAATTGGGCTTTCTCACCTCCGAATGTCACAGTTTTAACCTGACTCCCAACTGTTACAGGAATAGGTTGCTAATAAAATCAGACCCGAAGCAAATTCTGGCAGAGACACACAGATTATACGGGCGCTGATGACATTGCTCCTAAGAGGCAGAGATCATTTTAATCAATTAGCTGAGAGCATTTGCGTCACTGATTAAGTTGAAGGGAGAAGCAACAAATGGCTGGGCTGCTTTGGTTGGATGAAGAGGAAGTCTTCCTATTTCAGCCATGACAGATGCTGGAGCATGTCTGGACACCGCCGGACTACTAAATCCTTGCAGTCAGATGTTTGATATTTCACATGCGACCTCAGCACGTCTCCATGGCTAGAAATGTAATACACGTTTGACTGCCTGACGATGAGAGAACAGACTCATGCTGTGACTCGGATTGAAGTTGTGAAGAGTTTTTCTGCTGGACCATCAGTTTGTGCAGTCCTCTGGCGTCCTGCATGTACCATTTGATTTTTATGTAAAAATAACATATTCATGCACTCGTCACTCTTCCTGGAATGATAATGTAACACCACGGAGTGCTGGGCTGGTTGCAGCCAGACTTTCTTTGTACTTGTCTGTCGTTTTTTTTACTTTAGGTATGAATACTCATGCGCTTCAGTTCAGTCTCCACAGATAGAAACAATTCAGCCATTTTTAAATGAGTAATAATCTCTCACACATTTAATTCTGATTGAATGCTCCTGCTTCTCACTGAAACTGGTTTTCCTGGCGCTGCTATCTCTCTCATGCAGGGGCAAAAAGTAGATGGTGTATAATGCCTGAAGGCAGGGAGATTTTTTTTTATTCACTTAATTACCTCTGCAGGAAGGTCAGAGGTCAGAGGCAGCTACAGGCCACTAGTCCTGGAGTGGGTAGGGATTCAGTGTCAAGCTCAAGGACGTTATGGTAAGAAGGTTTCTGACATAAAGGTCAGTAACCTGCTCAGTGTGCTACCCCGCAGCCCAAAAGTCATCCCTGAAATACTGAAAAGTAATAAAAAAAACCCTGTAATGTAATGTAAATAAACTCAAAATGTGTTTCATTCATTCTTATAGCGGTGTTGTCTCAGCTGTAAACCAATACAGGTCCTAATTGAACATTATTGCTCTGCAGAAAGCTCTCCTCTGAGTCCTGATCTGTTCTTTGTCATGTAGGAGAATGTGAGTCACGTCCCACTCTGTGCTATTGTATCTGTAATTACACATTATCGTGTTTTCATTTAGACTATTTATGGTTTAAAAGATGAAAAAAAAAGAAATGCTGCTGTAAGGCCACCTGCTTTCTCGTCTTCTTCTCTCTCCCATCTCCCTGTCGGAAGTATTGTCAAGGCCTGAATGTTTCATGACTCATCCGTTCCATTTCTCCATTCCTCCCTCTTCCCTCTCTGCATCTCATCCTGCCTGGAAAAAAAAAGACACAGTCTCCAAAAAGTTCATTCCTCCTGCTCGTCTTTGTATGACGCAAGTCTAATTAGGTTGAATTATTTGACCAACGGTCTGTGAAACACATTGCGGCCACTATCGGTGCACTATAAACAGACTGTTATCTGTGAAATCCCTCTGCCTGGGAGTGCATGAAGATGGAAGTATAATTAAAATGCAAGAAACCAGGTCACAGATAAAACTATCCATTGGTCAAAGTGAAGACTCCTACAGGGGCACGTCTGTGTATGCTGCGTTTTCATTCAAAAGCATATTTATTCCACATCTAACAGTTAATTTACATTTTACTCCTTTAGCTGATATTATTCTCAGGATAAGCTTTGCTATTACAAAACATATGAAGTCTTATTCAAACATAAAAGGATAGTATTTTATATAGAGACTTGAGTGTTACTGTTACAGTGTTACAAGATTGTGTTAAGGTGCTTTTGTAACTTGAATCCAGCATTTGATTCAACAACATTTGACATAGAAAACATCTGTCTGGAAAGAAACTCACCATCTGTCACCGAAGGAGAGAATTAGTTAAGATGGCTCAGCAGCCAACACTGAAAATACAGTAAAACTTTGAAATAAGGGACAAAAAAACTTAGTTGGCTTAGTTACCAAAGAATGAGTGAGGAGTGAAATGGGAGTGACAGGATAGTTAATTAGTCATTCATCAGTGCTTCCCTAATAATGCCTGATCCATACGTTACAATAGGTGATGATTATTTACTAAAAAAGCAGCTGGAGCATATTACATTAATGAATCATTAGGTAACTAGCAGTTCATAATTAACATAAATCAGTATCCCTCCTCAATTTTTTTCACGAGTCTCTCCTGATTAAAATGACACAAATGTCATCCTTCACTTTATTCAAGGGGACACATAAACAGAAGGCGATGTCATTCTGAAATAATCACAGACTTCTAAGTGCGATGATTCAGGTGACACAAGAGCAGTAAGTGAGGTTGGAGGAATGAGAACATACTGTTTTGAACAGATCAGAACAGGTTAATCTGGAATTATAATGAATTCAATTTAACAAGATATCGAAAAAGTGTCCAGGAGCTGAACTGACCTGACTGCAGTCCAGACCCACCCAAACATTTGGTACATTCAGAAATAAAGGAGAATATTTTCCTACCGGTGGGGTTGGAAAGAATTGTGATGCAACACAATGATAGACATGCTTCTGCCCCAACTTGTATGAAATGAGCATCCATATATATTTTTCCAAAACACAAAAACAAAGAATAAGAGAGTGAGAGAGAGAGAGAGAGAGAGAGAGAGAGAGAGAGAGAGAGAGAGAGAGAGAGAGGGAGAGAGAGAGAGAGAGAGAGAGAGAGAGAGAGAGAGAGAGAGAGAGGGAGGAAAGGACTATCAGATTTAATGATTTCAACCTTTGATGTGTTGTCTTTAAGCAATTTTCAATTACATTTTTTCACATTATTGCAATTTGTTTTTGTTTAGGCAGCAACTTGCAATGAATAACTTCCCTAATAATTACTTCTATAGTATATTTTGTTAAATAGTATCTACTATAAATGACTGGATTAGGAGTAATTATACTGATGAATGCCTCATTAACGGTTCCACCTTCATTCTTCAGTCCTAATTCATTCCCTGTATACGTATACATACACCCCATTTATGCATATACTTCTCAACAGGCTGCGTAGTGATCTAAAAACTAAACACTGTAAATCAATCATTTATGAAAATTTGCATTAACAGAGTCATCAGGTTGCACCTTTTACGAGTTGGTCCACAAATGATGGCAGCCATCTGTCTATTACAACAAACTCTATTACAGGAGTTGCAGGAATCACTCAGCTGATGTTTGCTAACTGGCTGCCCTGAAAAGTCATTATCCAGTCAAACTGTAACGAGGCATCAGCAGTGAGTTGAGCTTTGGACTTCCTCTGTTATGTTGGCACAACGGGTGTGAATCTGTAGTCCGAGCAATCCCTGACATATTCTAATTCTGTGACTCTGCTAAAGTAACTTAGCATCATTCACAGTTAATGAACTCCTTATTTCACATAAACTGAACCCCAATGAAGCCCCTCAGCTCATCAGCTCACCCACTGCCTGAAATGAGCCCTTTCAGCACCCATCCCTGGTGTCCCCACCAGAACCTGGTGTTTGTGAGTGCCTCCTCACCTTGCCATGTGAGTGTTATGAAAATACACTGTGACCTCACTAAGTCTGATTGGGAATATGAGAGCATACAGCCCAAACATCCACAGCAACAAAAATGACAGCATCTCATTACCTGCTCATTGTGAGAGCTAATGTTGGATTTAGTCTTTTAATTACATTTAAACAGTATCTCTGTGATCCGTGTTAATAAGTGCACCAAAATGGTTAAAATTGAGAACTGCTGCTGTCTGGAAATGTTGAATGTTATCTGATGTGGCTGAATGACTGGTATCTCTCTGCACTGTGGCTTATAATAGCTTTTGCAAATACAAAAACAGCTTGAAAGCTTGTGTAGAATTATAAAGAACAGCTTAGCTAAATACGCCCATTGTTTTCACTGAAACTGTAGTCGCAAGCTATTATACTGTATAGTAACCTATTATATATACTCGATCAATACAAGACCATATTAATTAATTCCCTTTCTTTAATGTCAGACAGATCCAGGGGTAGAAAAAACTGCCAGATTTAGAGCCATATGAAGCCTGAGATTCTGGCTTGTTGTGAATGCTTGCACATACACTGATCTGACTGAAATTTGCCCAAATTTATATTAAGCATCTACCATTGTAACAATATACACTCACTGGACACTTGATTAGGTACACCTTGCTCATACCCTCTTTTTCCTTCGCAGCTGTCTTAATTCTTCATGGCACAGATTCAACAAGGTGCTGGAAACAGTCCTTAAAGATTTTGGTCCATATTGACATGACAGCATCACACAGTTGCTGCAGATTTGTCAGCTGCACATCCATGATGTGAATCTCCTGTTCCACCACATCCCAAAGATGCTTTATTGGATGGAGACCTGGTAACTGTTGAGGCCCTTTGAGGTCAGTGAATTCACTGTCATGTTTTAAAACTAGTCTGAAGTGATTTGAGCTTTTGTGATATGGTGTGTTATCCTGCTGGAAGCAGCCATCAGAAGATGGGTACACTGTAGTCATGAAGGGATGGACATGGTCAGCACCAATATTCAGGTATGTAAATGATGCTCAGCTGGTACTAAGGGACCCAAAGTAGAAAATATCCCCCACATCATTACACCACCAGCAGCAGCCTGAAGCCTTGATGCAAGGCGAAGTGGATTCATGCTTTCATGTTATTTACACCAAATTCTGATCCTAACATCCAAATGTCCCAGCAGAAATGTATTAAAGAATTAAAAAGACTCAAATCAGGCAAAGGTTTCCCAGTTTTCTACTGTCCAATTTTGATAAGCCAGTGTCAACTGTAGCCTCAGTTTCCCATTCTTAGCTGACAGTCCTGGTGTGGCCTTCTGTTGCTGTGGCCCGTCTGCTTCAAGGTTCAATGTGTGATACATTCAGAGATGCTCTTCTGCATACCTTGGTTGTAACAAGTGGTTGTTTAAGTTACTGTTCTGTTTCTATCAGCTTGAAACAGTCTGGCCATCCTCCTCTGACCTCTGGCATCAAAAAGTATTTTCATTCAGAGAACTGCTGCTCACTGAATATTTTCACTTTTTTTGGCCTATTCTCTGTAAACACTGTAAAGATTTGTGCTAATTTACAACTGAAGAAGTGGCCATTGAGTGTACTGTATATATGTAAAAATATATACAGAAAAAAAGGAAAAACAAGTCCACTTTCATAGGTTCAGTTTAAGAGTTTTTAAGCCTTCCTAAAATCAAAATGTCATGCTCCCCATGCTTTCAGCATCCCCCTTTCTCCTGCTCTCCCTCTCTCTGGTGAGTACTGGTGTGTGCATGGCAGGTTGCTGCCTGAGAAGGCGTGGCAGTAATAAAAATCATATAACAGCTGGATGCGCACTCCTGACAGCCATTATTCATCACACTGTCTTCAGGATTTCTTCAATGTGTACTCCAGACCCTCGTGGCTTCCCTGTAAGGCCGTTTTTGGACTCACAGCTCCCTTTGGATTTGGTCACCTGCCTTCTCGCTCGGGAGGTTGTTTCAATATCCAATGTGCAAGCCAGATCTTGTAAATAAAGCATTTGAACTGTGGTTGTCATGTCTGGGTCCCCCAGCTTTAAGCTCAGCATCACACAAGCAGACTAAAGAGAAGAGTAAGAAGTTGTTTAAGGAGTATCTGTAACTTCTAGGCTGCAAACACAAGCTTGTTCATCTCACTGCCTGCATGTAAACACATCTTTAACTATCTTGTAAGGTTACATGTTTAAAACAGCCCAATGACTAGCACATCTACTGTGGAGTATTCCACTTGGATGCCATTTGAGTTAAATTAGCATGTTTTGCCCCACTTTTTCTATTTATATTGTTGCTCTCCAGCAACATCTGAAAGCCAGATATGGCCTTTGAATAAACTTTAATAACCTAATGTGAGATTAACTGGCTACCAGCTACATCTGAATGTTGAAAAAACAAAATCAGCAATCTCCAGACAAAAAGAGATGTTACTTCTGTCTGCCGCTGCCTAAATGATTCATATTCTTAATAAGTGGTCTATAACAATAATCGTCCGATGTGGAGGAGACTGGTTTGACTTCACAAATCATAACTGAAATGAAATGTCAAGGAAAAAAATATGTCCTTCATCAAAGTGCATACTCGAAGCTCATCAGTGATGTTTATGTTCAGCTTTTAAACCCTAATTTCCACCATAAAGACCACAGAGCAGCTTACCTCATTATGTTATAGAACCCATCATAATGTTTACAGTGGATTTTTTGGCTTTTCCAGCCCACGATCACAGTCCTAAATCTTATTAGTTATTCCAAATAGCTCGTGCTCTAGTTAGCACAATTCATTTGGGTCTCATTAAAGTGTTTTTGATGAATAAAGCAGTGACTTAATGTGCTCCGGTAGTGACCTATGATGATTTAGAACATCATTAGAATCACCAGCGATCAAAGTGTAGGCTGATGCTGGCTGATAATCATGAATGTGGACAAAGCTGTTTGGAAAACCTAAAAAACCCCCAAAAACATCAAGGTAAATGTGACCTGATTACAGTTTTACATCTTGTAAATATATTCTACATAAAGCAAATGCCTTCACACAGAAGTTTTTACTTTACTGTAACAACTGTGTTGGTGGTCACTGATGTATAGATTCAGTTACTGTAACTCAGTGTGTGTGTGTGTGTGTGTGTGTGTGTGTGTGTGTGTGTGTGTGTGTGTGCGCGCACGCGTGCATGTATAAAATAATTATTAGACTTAATGATTTGTGATATTTTAGTCGAAAATGCTGGCAAATTACCATGGTTACCCTGTGTACACATCCACAGCCCTGTCAAATATAAACATATTTTCATTTTGTGTTATGGGTATTAAATAGTCACTGACCTGACACTAATGCTGTTAGATATGACTCCATTTAATTTGTTTTAATTAGCAACTTTCAGGAACATGGCGAGGCACAGACTATGTAACCCTGTCATTTTCTATAAGTCATATTAAATATTAAAAAAAAGACCTCTCTACTTTCATTTCATTACTTTTTGCAGTTAAATGTTCTTGAAATCTAAACAAATTAAGTTAGTTAAGCTACTTTCTGTAATATTGGTGTATTATCCACCACTTCTACCTTATGCCAGTGATTCCATTCCTTTGTGCAGCTTCACATGGACTAGTGCACCTCCAGTTTGATTAACGCATCGCATTTGATCCCAAAAATCTGCTGTTTTCAAGGCTGGAACACAGCTGAGTGTGGCAGAAAGAGGTTCTTTTAAATGAAGCATATGCGAGTGCAGTTGGCTGGAGGTTAAAGGATGATGCTTATAAATGGAAGCACGAGAATTTGGAGCATCTGTATTGGATGAGAACATGAGAGTGTAAATAGAAAAGAAAAGGAGTAATGATGAAAGGAAAGTGCCCTTAAATACGTCCTTCAGAAGCTGACCATGGAATATCGGGGATATTTTATACATCTGAAAGACTGAGAAACAAAGCATAGGTGCTCACAAATAGGTGCATAATATGCACTCCTACAGTCCAAACACATGAAGGTTAGGTGAGGTAGAGAAATGGTGTGTGTGTGTGTGTGTGTGTGTGTGTGTGTGTGTGTGTGTGTGTGTGTGTGTGTGTGTGTGTGTGTGTGTGTGTTAAGCTTGAAATAGACTGCCAACCTGTTGAGGGTGTAGTGGGATATAGCTGAATACATGCTGGGACAGGCTCCAGCAAAACCCGTGTAAGCCTGTGACGGATAAGGAAGGACAGAAAATGAATGGATATTAATTCCCAGCATGCAACACACTAAGTGAGCTTTCTGTGGGTAAGTAAAAGAGTTACCTCATTAAAATACATTATAAAGTACATTAGCACAGTAACTTTTGAAAGATATATGACTTTTCTTACCTTATAATTGAAAAATTTCAATTCGTGAGCTGTAAAACAGCCTTACTCAATTCATTACAGATGCGCTGCTGCAGTTTTCCGTGGTCTTTTATGATAAGAAGATCATGGCTGCTGATGGTCAGTCAAGGTGAGGCCTTTCCCAGTAATACTTTTTAATGCAGTACACAAAAATGCTTGTAGTTACTGAGGAGCACGAGGGTGAAATATGATAGTTACTATTAAATAGTAATTAATACTTACTAAACAAGATAGTGTCAGAAATTAATACCTTTTTTTGAAGTTGTACCTCACTGCTTAACAATTTTTGTGCCCCTTGAAGTGAAGTGGTGTAACCACACTCCAGTTTTTAGCCGGGGATCAGGCTGACTGTTAAAGAAGGTATCTGAACTGTCTCTGAATACTCTGAATGCTTACAGCCTATTAATATTCCTCATCCCAGTCATACCGTGTGCTTCTGACTGAGAGTATTGTGGAGGACTAAGGCACACTTGCTCATTGACGATAGGTGGGTGTGTGATGAATAAATATAAAGTGCTGTTTGCGTAGCATCAAGCTCTGTTTGATGTGCACATGAATAGGTGATTGTGGCCTTTAGTATAAATAGGAAGTAAGATTTGATAGTAAGATTTGGCTATGGAGGCAATAACTCAGAGGTCATGAAGTAATGAGGCACAACTTAAAAAGCTTCTCAGTATCATGTATCTCTTGGGGGTGCACAGAAAGAGTAAATATTGATTCAGTAATGAGTAATGAGTGGGTCATTATCATCCTGTAGCCGAGGAAAGTCCTTGTGGAGAAAGTGGTCCTTACACCTTACCTGGATTCTTTAACAGATACTTATGAACCAATCATTACCTACTGAATTATGAACATGCTGTTGCAGTTTATTCTCTGGCTGCCCATAATTTTTTTTACTGTACAGTCCTTAATTTAAAGCCATTCAAAGTCCTTAATTCAAAGTCACTCAGTAATGATTCCAGTTTTAATGACAATATCAAATGCACTTCAATTATACAACACGGGACATAAAACTATGCAACTGAAGTGTTATCTAAGTGTTATCTAAGTGCCCTGACGCTTCTCTGCTGATAGACGCTCCACTCACCTACCACTTTATTAGCTACACTTTGCTGGTAAAGGAGTGGACCCACTTTCATCTGCAGAACTGCTTTAATGTTATAAATTCAAGAAGGTGCTGGAAACAATTTGACACAATTGCATCACACAGTTGCTGCAGATTTGTCAGCGGCACATTCATGATGTGAAGCTCCCGTTCCACCATATCGCAAAGGTGCTCTATTGGACTGAGATCTGGTGACTGTGGAGGCCATTTGAGTGCAGTGAACTCACTGTCATGTTCAAGAAACCAGTTTAAGATGATTTGAGCTCTATGGTATGGTGCTTTATCCTGCTGGATGCAGCCATCAGAAGATGGGTACACTGTAGTCATAAAGGGATGGACATGGTCAACAATACTCATTTAGGCTGTAGCATTTAAATGATACTCACTTGGTACTAAGGGTGCCAAGAAAATATCCCTCAGACTGTTACACCACTACCAGTGGCACTGGTGTGGAGTGGCACCCAGTGTGTTGGAGGCCTATCTGCTTCAAGGTTCAGTGTGTGGTGCATTCAGAGATGCTCTTTTGCATCCTTTGGTTCCAGCCATTGGTTATTTGAGTTACTGTTGCCGTTCCATTAGCTCTGAGCAGTCTGCCCATTCTCCTCTGACATCAAGAAGGCATTTTCACCCAGAGAACTGCTGCACACAGGATTTTTCTTTTCAGACCATTCTCTGTAAAGTCTAGCAATGATTGTGTGGGAAAGTCCCTGTAGAGCAGCAGTTTCTGAATTACTCAGAGCAGCACGTCTGATATCAACAATCATGTCATGTTCATAGTCACTTTAATCACCTTTCTGATGCTCAGTTTGAAATTTAGCAGCTTGTCTTGACCATGTCTACATGGCTAAATGCTCTGAGTTGCTGTTGTGTAATTGGTTGATTTGATATTCGCGTTAACATGCATAATATAAGCTTAATATGAGCATAATATGTAACAAAGTAAGGTGTGTATGTCATGTATGCTCTCAGAAAACTTTTATTTCATTTGCAGATGTGTTTCAGTAACTAGGAAAATGGTGTTTTATACTAAACGCGAAATCCCTCAACAGCACTAATATGTACAATTCTGAATGATCACAACTGTATAAAAATTTATACAGGTTTAATATAATATTTATTATGCTAAAATGTTTGACATTTTGACAGCAGAAAACTGTGAAAGACAAAAAGTTTGAAGAAGACCAGGCAGTGGAGTTGGCAAAAATAAATGAATCCTTAATACAGGGTATTCTATGGTTGTAGGTTACTAAAAACATGAGGAAATTATTTCATTGGTAGTTGTGTTTACCACTAGAAAACCACCATAGAGGTGCTGGCAAGTCATTTCCACATGAAATGCTGAACAACATTAGTTAATTTTATTGTTCACACCCAAATAGTGGAAACAAAACAATATCTTCAACTATGCAGTCACAGTGAAAAACCTGACTGCAACATGAGTACAGTACACACAAACTTAAATCATGAATTATTCATATGAATTTATTTACAAATCCTGCTCTCCTTGTATTTGGATTTCCTTTGTGTAGATGCAGCAATTTTCATCCTAAAGTCATAAAGTCATGTTTGCACCACTCACAAGCTTTAAGTGCTCAATTTGAATTTAGTTCTCAAATCTTTTTGTTTGTTTGGCCTTTGACATTATATTTTTTAAAATTGGTCCTCTGTTCCAATGATAACTGGCTTAAAAAATTATAAGAACAATGCTACATATGGTAACTGTACACTTCTTAAGCGTTCTTTGATCTGTATCTGTCACCACTCAGCTACAAGATGGTCTAATCTGGCAGCCCAGCTCCTTGATATGCATGCAGTAGTTGGGCTGTATTGCCTGGCAACAGAGGTGGTTTAACAAGAAAAGCTTGCATGATTTCAAATATGTTATATTATTGCAATAATAATAATAAACTAACTACAGTATTCACTGTGATCCATCCATCCATCCATCCACCTCATCCATCCATTTTCTTCCACTTATCCGGGGCTGGGACGTGGGGGTAGCAGCCTAAGCAGAAGAGCCCAGACCTCTCTCTCCACAGCCAGCTCTTCCCAAGGTGTTCCCAGGCCAGCCAAGAGATATAATGTCTCCAGCATGTCCTGAGTCTGCCCCACGGCCTCCTCCAGGTAGGATATGCCCAGAACACCTCACCTAAGAGGCGCCCAGGAGCCATCCTAATCAGATGCCCGAACCACCTCAACTGGCTCCTTTCGATGTGGAGGAGCAGCGGCTCTACTTCGAGCCTCTCCTAAATGGCTGCACTCATCACCCTATCCCTAAGGGAGAGGCCAGCCACATTTCGGAGGAAGATCATTTCTGCCGCTTGTAGTCATGATCTCGTTCTTTCGGTCACTACCCAAAGCTTGTGATCTTGGGTGATGGTAGGGACATAGATTGACTGGTAAATCGACAGCTTTGTTTTCATGCTCAGCTCCCTCTTTACCAGGACAGATCGGTGTAGCCTCCGCATCACTGCAGACGCTGCCCCAATCTGTATGTCAATCTGCCACTGCCTTCTCTCGTCACTTGTGAACAAGACTCTGGGATACTTAAACTCCTCCACCTAAGGCAGCAACTTGTTTCTGAGCAACTGGAAAACTCCACCGTTTTCCAGTTGAGGACCACGGCCTCAGACTTAGAGGTGCTGATTCTCATGCCAGCTGCTTCGAGTGGCTGCGAACTGTTCCACTGAACCACCCGATGAATCCAACAGGACCGTCTTATCCACAAAAAGCAGAGATTTGATTCTGAGGCCACCAAGGGGGAAGCCTTCCGCTACTTGGCTACGCCTAGAAATTAGAATCAGTACTGTGAATCTGGATTCACTGTAAACATGTTCAATATTTGATGCAATGTCAACCTCATGTTTGCACTAGATGTTACATCATAATGAATTTAATGATACCCTGTGACTTCCACCAGTAGGTAGGTGGAGTAGGTGGAGGTGACATCATTAAAGTGCTAAAGATTTTCACTCATTCTGCAAAATATCTGAACATCTACTTGATGGACTGTTAGACATGAAACCTCTAACAACTATAGAGCTCCATTAAATTTGCTTCAGTTTCTTACAATACAGGTGAACTGGTGATCACTTAACTTTGCATAGTGCAATATTTCAACCAGGTTATTACTAACATATTAGCATGCTGATATTGTCATCTAGCTTAACACCTGTAGCATACTGTATCATCCTGAAGTGCTACACATTCTTACTCCCAACTAACTACATACTTATGCTCAGTCAGGACCCCTTGGCTTAATATTTTCATAGACCCTGTGCCAGTTCAGTCCAGGCCAAAGTCTAAATAAGACAGCAGGTGTTGCTCTGGCCGGCATCACAACCCAAGGTGACTGATATTAAAAATCAAATGATTTTTATTTCTGTTTGGCTGGTTTTAGACATTTTCACAAGATTTCAGTTTAATTACCTCTTCGCAGTGTTACCCTAACTACTTTTACCACCTGCAACAAGCAGCTTTTCAGCCATTTCCTTGGTTACCAGAGTGAAGTGTCCTTCAACAATCACAACACCAGCAAGGCACATTTGGTCAAAGCCTGTGTGTTGAAAAATTATGTTAAAGGATTGAATGCAAGCTGAATGCAACAATGAGTCGATCAAAGAAAAGCCGACAGATTTGCAACTATCAATTTAATATTAAAATACATAAAAACTTTATTTTGGATTCTAACTTGAGTTCATCATAACACTCAAGACTTTGTTTGATTTAAACTTGTCAAATCCTCTCATATTTCTTAGATCTAATTATTTGGTCATCCTAAATGCCACATCAGTGGCACAGTTTTGTTTCACAGTTCAGACATTGCCTGCAAAAGAAAATACTATATTGAGTCCGATTAATTAATAAAAAAAAAAATACAGCTTCCGTCTAATTGTGTGGTCACAGTAGGGAAAACAGTGGTTGGAGACCACAGCACAACCAAATTTACTGTGCAATGACCTTCCACTGTCATTGCCTTTGAGATCGATGCTTCAAAAATGGAGACCACTCGCAGTCAGCTGCCGTCTTGAAGCAACAGCAATAAGACAGTCAGTCTGCTATCAGTTTGGGACTGAATGGGGTCAAGTTGGCAATTGAGTGCAATCTGTTTGTGGTAATACAGCAATTAACTGTGATAAATTGGTGAAAACTGCAAATCCGTTGCCAACTAAAAACACAGAAATTCACATTAAACATTAACTACTTATATTTAGAGTCCAGGCAGAATTTCACGCACCTGAAAGAGAAATGTGGAAATTCCTCAACAAATAATGACAACTGCAAAATAGCATAGGCACTCAGCAGCCTTGCTTTTATATACCAGTTGGCAACCAGTTAAGTCAAGTCCCCTGCTGCAAAGAGACATGTCACAGACAAGTTTTGCTCATTGGCGCAGACTCAGACTGATTGTAATAATTTGTCTGCGTTCATAAACTGGAGATAGTTTGCAAATATTTGCAAACCTTCGCCAATCTCTCTGAGAGTGATGGGGCAATTGTTTGGAGACTAGCTGCCACCAGGCAAGCTGTGCAATTGCCTTGGCAACAAAAGGGCTTGTCTTTGAGGGTGTTGCATGCTCAACCTCTGGGTGACCAGTTGGCCAGTTGAACGTGAAAAAATTCAATGCAATCACCGGGCAATTATTCCTAGTCACAAGTATGTTGCCTCCTATATTTACCCTGTTGTTACTGACCCATAAAGAAAGTCAGACACGTGACATGACATATATATACATATAGCTTATGGGCTACAACACTGGTGGTGACTATTGTTTGAAATTTGAACTTCGAAAGATCTGTGCAAATCACTCCAATAACCATGCACCTCAGACTGTGACCTTGTTGAAATGTATCAACACAACATCTTCCCTGTGGTGGAAGGAGTAGTGTTTTGCCCTAATTAACCCACTTAGATTGTATTCAAGGCCAAGATTAAACGATACCTTTCATTCTGTGCCAGTAGTCAACCTCATTTGTCTTCAGGACACAGTCTTCTGTGTTTTAAGTCAAGGGTAAAGAACAACACACTGGGTGGTTTACCAATTGTGTACCTCAGAGCTGGACCAACGGGGCCGACACAGGACAGAGAGTCTTTTTTATGAATTGATTACTTTAACATCATTCTAGCATTTCTTTCTTTCCTTTGTATCTCTTTTGTGTGTGTGTGTGTGTGTGTGTGACACAGTGAAGGGGGGCTCGCTTTATAACATGAATTACTTTCAATGGAAAAAAACACTATCACAAAAAACAGGAAATTAGATAGGTGAGACATTCTTCTTAGCTTCAAAAAAGTCCATCTTTGGTATTCATGTGAGCCCAAGAGAGACCTGTCGAGGAACCTCCCTGCTAATATTCAGAAGGATTAACTCCGGGTGTGATAGAGGACACACTTCCTTTCCCACATTCCTGTTATAAGAACTAATTAACAGGCAGGAAAAACATTCAGCCTCAAACATTCATTCTATTCAATTCAAAAGACTCACTCATGGACCACTCATCCTGAAAATGTCAGTTTGTGCCCAATAGATTTTTTGGCAAAGTGAATTAGTCAGTACCTCAAACTGTGTGTCAGTCAAACACTTGAGTAATGAATAAGTAATTCAGGTGTTTCCTATCTGAAGGAGGAATAGATCAATTGGAAAGATCTTCAAAATGCAGCCATATCACTCACTGACAGAAGAAGGGAGAGGAATCGATAGATCAGCTTTAAACCTAAATCAGTATACCATGTCTTTTTTCAGCCACAACTTTCTGACAACTGATAAACAAGACACGTTTTGCATGCGATCAATAGCGTTTGCAGGGCCGTTCGACCGGGTCATAATGATTTAAAAATTAACTAGTTTCCCCAATCGAAAGACAATACTTAGAGCTTGTCGACGTTTGACCACACACTCGCACAAATTAAAGTGATCTACAGATCTAGCAAAAATAAAACTGCAATAAATCTTTCCTGCTGTTTCCCAGACTTACCAGTCTTCCATCACACGTGGCCTTTTTAGATTCTCCTCACAGAAAACTGAGGCGAGATAACAAGCCAGACTGATCCTCTGTAAGTTAAGTCTTCAGAATCAGCCTTTGAGTGTAAACAACAACAGATAACAAGTTTCCATATTAAACTTTATCGAGTGTGCTCTTCTCTCTTATATCTTCTCTAAAGCTATTTTTTATTAATTCAGAAACTACTTCAATATGAGGACACTGCGAAAGGGCCGAAATACTGCATAAGCAGAAAAACACGTACTGCATCTGTAACGATTATGAATACTTACTGTTCCTTAAAGGTCAAATGTGCATTTCCAGAGTTTCATTTTTTTCATGATTTATAGGACCACAGCTCTTTTCCATCAATCAGAAACTTATTAATTAAGCTTTTCTAATACAAGGCCTGTCATTATTCATCAGGGAGAATTTATGATGTGTTATACAATAGCTAAAATAGATTCATTAATTACAGTATAGGACCATTATTCTATATGCCACTGAACTTTTGATTTACAATAAATTTTCCTTTTTTTTCTTTGTGCTGGACACATTCTTCTAACCCAAACGGAGGAAAAATATTTATGCCTAGATTAACTTTTCCCTCTCTTTAGTGCAAAAAAACAGATTGTGAGGGGGAAAAAATGCAGTTAAGAAGAAACATCTGCTGTTACCAGCGAATAGACACCCAATATTCCCACCTCATTTTGGCTCCTGAGGTTTGCTCATTTTATCTGTCTGCTGTTTTCGTGCTGTGCAGATAGCACACAATCTGTATTTAGAGCTTTTTGGCTGAGAACATTAACCTGCCATACTTGGAAATAACACCGTTGTGAGTAGAGACAGTGAACCAAAAAATAATTTAAAAAAATAGAGTGAATCAAAACAGTGAACTGAAAGGTGCTAAAATGGTTTGAGCTGCAGATTTGGGGGATAAATTTGTTTAAAAAAAATAAAACATGCATTTTACAATAATTTTATGATAAATTTCCTCTCCTCGTTATTGCTTTATTCACTGAAATCATTCACTGCTGCAGCAATAAATGAGTAAAATTAGACAGAGTACTTAATGTTGTGGTAATTAACAGCACCTGATTTTTAGCCCTCTGTTTCCCATACTGAAAAATAAACAGCTTCACACATAAACAGATGGATAACATAACATAAATGAAGTAAAATTAAAATTCAGTAGTGCATGTTCTTGGCATATGATTGCACTCATCTGGTTAAAATGTAAAGTAAAGAGAAACTACCATCCTTAAATACATACTATTATTCTTCTCAAAAGAATAAAAGTGCACATAAAACTTGGTTACTGAATGAAAGAAGTTCAAATGAAATAAATTACAGAAATAAAAGCGTTCTGGCTCGGTGAAAAATGTTTGAAGGTCTAAAATTGGAATTTTGCCCTGCTTGTTTTTTTGTTCGTTGTTCATCACGAGGGAGGGGATGTGACAAAAGCGTTCTCTGTGCTCGCTGTAGGACCGATGGTGATTGTAATCTTTTTGATCTCGGAAGGAGCGTGCGTCCTAGAAAGGATCTCCACTGGGATGCTCATGAACGGCTTTGCACTGGAGTGTGCCATGATGAATGGAAAGCACGCTGCAGATTACTGGTGCCCTCCTAAAGGTGAGGGAAGCTAGAGGTGCAAAGGGTGTCTTTTCTTAACCTTCATACTGGATGGAGAAATTTGGACAGACCAAGTAAAAGAGTTAGACTTTCACTAACCTTAGCTCATGAGCATCGAGAAGCCATTCCCATCTTATATCACAGGCTTGTGTCACTGCTGTATTTTGCAGCAGCGTCTTTATGCCAGTCAAAAGATGCAGGCTTTGAGCTGTTTTGACGAACTTAAGTGATGCAACCTTCCATCTCAAATGCTGAAATGTGGCAAGTCATGTAGATGAAGTACAAATATTCTCTCAGATGTTAGGGCAGGGGGGATGAGTGTTTCTGCTGACATTACTGTTTCAACAACACATGATAAAAGGCTGCGGAACGTGTCTCAAGTATTCACGGAGCTTCACTGACCGAAGTCAACACTGGCACTCCTCATTCCAGCGTGATGTGCCGAAGACAGATGAGAGAGGAAAACATTTGCACATCTGTCATTCCTTCAGTCATAAAAAGGGTGAGCTTGCTGTTGCTGTGCATCAAAGGAGGGCACAGCATCCAGAAAGCTCTGAAAATAAGTTTATGTGAGATAGAGGAGATATTTCAGATTCATGGGCACAGAGCAGACTTGTGTGCCAAGACAAAGATGTGTGTGTGTGTGTGTGTGTGTGTGTGTGTGTGTGTGTGTGTGTGTGTGTGTGTGTGTGTGTGTGTGTGTGTGTGTGTAGTGAGAGTGAGACTTGTAGAAGGCAAACACCCAAGTGCACAACTTTCTATCTGGTTTTTCTAGTATATGGCAGTGGTGCAGTGGGTAGGTGCTCACCTCGCAACTGGAGGGTCGCGGGTTGGAGTCCCTGTCTGAGCGCGTGCTGTCATTACGTCCCTGGGCAAGACACTTAACCCACACAAGACACACCCACGGTTGTGTGGTTGGAGGGGCCGTAGGCGCAAATTGGCAGCCACACTTCTGTCAGACTACCCCAGGGCAGCTGTGGCTACATTAGTAGCTTACCACCACCAAGTATGATTGAGGTGTGAATGAATAGTGTACAGAATTGTAAGGAGCTTTGAGTACCGTGAAAAGCGCTATATAAGTCTAAGGCATTATTAGTTATATAAGATGCACGCACACATGGAGTACATACAAATCATGTCATGTAAAGATGGGTTTTAAACATAATTCTAATCAAACCACCTTCATTTCAAAATAAATCAAAGAACACTAATAAGCATGGAGCTCTAATACAAACTGATATGTCACACCCTACACTGTTTTGTGTCTCTAAATCATTGATTAAGTAAAGCTTCAATGAACTGAAGCCCCCACTGTTCAACGCAGATGCCCTTCCTGAGCCTGAGCAATGCTGATGAGAGTTATTATATAAAATTGTAAGGCCTTAAATGTAAAGTGTCCTGTGATGACTGCGGTTGTGATTTGGAAAAACATAAAATGAAGTGAATTAAATTAAAAGGTGATAAAACCACAAAGACAGGAATTGAATCAAAATAAATCAAAATAGCTTCTCATTGTTAGCCCATAAAGTGGATGTACTTATTCAATTAAGAATTAGGCATGTAATAATGTCATCAGTTGAAAGTTTTTGTCAGGTGAATGGTTCGACTGATGTATAGAAGCATGCTTTCTGTCATGGTCCTGGGCCGGTGGCCCAGTGTTTTGAGTTCTATGGTTTGGTGTTCCCTTTTGTATTTCTGTTTATTTTCTGGTCCCTGGTGTTTCCCTGTGTCATGTTCTGCGTGTTCCTGGTCCTGTCCCTTCCTGTTTTATTTTGATAGTCTTGTGTTCCCTAGGTCTTGTGTTTGGCTTTGCTTCCCCCGTCGTTTATTTAATTTGTTTCACCTGCTGTGCCCTGCTGTTTCCTCTTGCCCTAATTTCCTATTGTGTATTTAAGCCTGCTGAATCCTGCTGTCCCTCCTGCAAGTTTTTTTGGTCAAGTCGAGTCTCTCCCTAACCTGTGTTCTTCCCAGGGAGAGCTCTTGTTTGTGTTTTGTTCTATTTCTTGATGAATAAATGTGTGTGTAAAAGCACCTTCCCGGAGTCTGCAATTGGGGTCCTCCTTCCTGCCTGCACAGCAGCCCCCCCCCCACGTGACACTTTCCTTAACTCCCTGTGATTATATAATGGTTTACCTGTCAAAATTAATTATTACCTCCAGCAAGAAGCTCTTTTATTCTCCACAGGATGTTTCTGCTTCCTACAGAAACAGTTTTTGTGAAATTGCCTGAGAAAAACAGCGCTGGGTCACATCTATATTTAGTACACTAAATTTACAAATTCCCATCAGTTAAATTCACTGGAACTGTTGGAACTGGTGATTTTCCCCAATAGACTGTAAATAAATCTGAACTGGTTTTGTGCAGAATTCAAATGTGTTGAAATCTGAATTTGCAACCTGCTTTGTGTAACTTAAAGGGAAATGGTAGCTCCAAGAACAAGGGTGATGTGCAGAACTGTAGTAACTACAATCAGCAGACGATCACTGAGCAGCAGTGTGGCTTCATGCCTAGAAAGAGCAAAGTTTGCTTTGAGAGTGTTGATGGAGGAGTATAAAAAAGGAAGGCGTTGCGCTGAGTTTTTGTGGATCCAGAGAAAACAGATGATAGGGTGCCCAGAGAGGAACTGTGGTACAGCATGAGGAAGTCAGGAGTGGCAAAGCATGTGAGGGTGGTGCAGAACATGTATGGGGACAGCAAGATAGTGGTGAGGTGTGCAGATAGGTTCAGGGTGGGGGTGGGATTATATCAGGGATCAGCTCTGAGCCCCTTCTTATTTGCAGTGGTGATGGACAGGCTGACAGATGAGGTCAGGCAGGAGTCTCCGTGGACTATGACGTTTACAGATGACATTGTGATCTGTAGTGAGAGTAGGGACCAGATGGAAGAGAGCCTGGAGAGGTGGAGGTATGCTGTGGAGAGGAGAGGAATGAAAGTGAGTAGAAGCAAGACAGAATACATGTGTGAATGAGAGGGTGACAGGTGGAAAGGGTGGGAAGGTGAACATGAACGAGGCAGAGGTAGATGGGTGATTTGTGACAGAAGGAAAGCAGCAAGAGTGAAAGGAAAGGTTTACAAGATGGTAGTGACGCCAGCTGTGATGTCTGGATTGGAAACAGACATGACATGTGGACATGTGTAGAGGAGGGATAGTGGATATACTGGACAAAGGGTGTTGAATATGGAGCTGCCAGTCAGGAGGAAAAGAGTAAGACCATAGAAAAGATTCATAAATGTAGTGAAGCAGGACATGCTAAGGGTTGGTGTGTCAGAGGAGGATGCTTGGGATAGGGTGAGATGGATGCAGATGATCTGCAGTGGCAACCCAAGAGGAAGAAGAAGAGGAAGAAGAAGAAGAGAGAAATGGTAGCTGAAGAATCTAAAATGGTTCATAAGTAACAGTAGTGTGGCAGGATTCATGTCCATGTGATCATTATGTGCTGGATTTTAAATGGCTTCACAGAAAGAGGTTTGCACTCAGCTATTAGACAGGATTTGATTGTACAGGCACTGTCATGGTCCCCGCAGCTCTCCCTGGCTGGCCACCAGTTTGTTTTTTTGTTTTTCCTTCTTATCCTGCTCCCCTTTCCATTCTTTGTTAGTGTTTGTGGGCGTGTCTTGGTTGCATGCGGTTGTGGAAGATGTCCTCCCTGTAGCAGGTGCTTCACCTGTGGGAGATCACCTGACTCGCACACCTGCCACAGATAAAGGCTTGTCAGGGGTAGCCTATTTATGATGGGAGAAGCTCCTCAGTTGCTGCCAGATTGTTGTAGCTGCAAGGAGCAGTACTCTAGCCCAGTGATTTTTGAATTCAGGTCTGATTCCCTGCTCTAACCTTTATTTCTGTGCAGACCCAGCCTGTTCCAGGAGACATTCAAGTTGGAAACTTTTAGTGTGTGCCCACGGATCCTCCGAACCAGTACAGAGGAGACTTGGTTTTGCTTTCTCCTGTTTTGAATCTGACCCCCACACAATAAAGGGTCCGCTTTCTCTGGATTCTGTGTCCCGCAAGTGAGTCCTTCCTCCATCCAGTCCATGACAGGCACAGGTTCATGTGGACTGCATTAACTTGGCTCTTACCTGCTTAGAAAGCCACAGGGATCACTGTGTAATTCCACTTACAGCACCACCCTTTTTCTAGGCCAATGGATCTTGCCGTGCCACCATAGAGTGTATAATAGATTGACATAACCATCATGATGTTATGCTCTGGTTGACCATTTTAAACCTTATATTGAGCATTTCTGCCATCGCCATCCTGATCTTTTGAAACCGGATGCTGCATGAAGCATACCCTACTTTACGTCAGGTTCACTCTAAATTAAAATGTAATTTCACAAAATGAACATCATTTACTCATTGGCTTTACTTTTCAGATCTGGAGGGTACATCTATCCTCATATGTGTAATGTTGTGTTGAAGTGCACCACTCAGGTCTGAATACTGCTTTATGGCCATGGCCAGAAGAAAATCTGGCTAATTTCAACCATATGAATATTAATAGGTTAGCGCAGTTAGAGCAGAAATGGAAATAATTCTTGAACAAGCCATTATAACTTATAACTCTCTGGTCGACATAAGTGTGTTTACTTTGATACAGATCTCAGATGAAACTTTGTGGCATTTCTCTTTTGGAGGAGGCATGGACTCCCTGATTAACCATGATTTAAATATGCTCAACAGCAGTTAAAAAATATCTTAGCAGTATCAAAGAATCAGCCAGCCTGTCAGCTCTTTCTTTGTGCAGCGTTCTGTAGCAGAGGACACCAGACGGACACAAAAACCTTTGACTGCATGTGCTTTTTATCCCTACTCATTAAAAAGATAGTTTTGAAGGGAGTGAAGTCCAGCATATAACCTTATACTTCAATTCAAAAACTCCCTTATCTTGACTCTGCTACTGTAACAAATGTGGATGTTGAAGTTTATTGAATGAAAAATTTCACCAGCCGCTCGGACCAATTATGCGACTGTGTTGTTCAGGTATGAATCACTGACCTAAAAAACCTGAGCAATAATGACCTGCAGTCCTTAAAGTGATAAGTATTGAGCAGCCTGTAGATTCATTGGCCTCTAATGTCCTGGATGAAGGCGGGGGGGTAAGAGATGGAGGGGAAATAGAAGGAGGACAGAAAGCTCTCTGGGCTTCAACTGCCAGCCCAGCACCTCTCATAGAATAAAAATGCAGCTCTTATCTCTGATTCTGTGGCCCCGGCTTGATCCACACTGATCTAAAATGACTTTGTAGTTCCAGAACATTATCCTGCCTCTCGGCAGCCATCAGTGGCATCGGCCAACACACAGGCATTAATTATAAATCCATTAAAAGGCCTAGTTCGTCAGCAATGCAGCCATTATCAGATGACATGTCATTATTTTTCCCTCCTCACTGCAGCACTGAGCTGTGGTGGCGGCTGGCCAGTTCACTGGAACAAACATCTCATCTGTTTAAGGGTGTCGGTTTGGGAGCGTATAATGCATGGTGAGTGGGTGACGGGTCTCTCGGGGTAATGTGGCACCCAGCCTGATGTTACAACGACAGTGGTTAGGATATTAATTAAGTACATTTATTTGTCAACTCCAAAATATGGTGTGCAGTCGCCAAAAGGGCTCATCGTGTTGCAACTCACTGCAATGCAAACGCAAGTAAATGATACAAACTTCTATATCAACTTTCATACTCAGTTACATACATTTGACACAGAAAGTTCCAGAAAAAGCAGAAAATCGGCTTTGGGGATTTTTTGTCACGTAGCAATTCCCATGACGAGAATGAACTCTGAGTGATCTAACACGGACGAGAAGTCCTGAAGTGACACGGTGCTGAGCATTGAGTTATAATGGGTGCTGCTTTTGTGCATCTCAGTGACCACAAATATAACAAAATCAGAGTTTTCAAAATGGTAAGGATGTTTTGGTTCCTATTTTCTGTTTGCAAGATGTTTTCTTAGGTGCCAGTCAAACAGGCCCACAGCAACCCCCTGGAAACCACAGGTCACTTGGGAAAAATTTATATTCCTTAACAAGTTGGCGAATGGTTGCTGGTAGCTGCAAGAAGAAATTGGTCACAAAGATGTAGAAGATCAAAATCTGCTCGCAGTTGCTTTGATCAATAGCAGATTGCTGTGGTTGTCTGTAGTTTGCACACAAGATGTGGACTTATCTGCAAACACTTGCCAACTGCTCTCCAAGCAGTAGTGAAATTGTTAAAAGTGCAACTCAAACTGGAAACAGACTCTGTTGGCATTAAAAGGAAAAACTGAGCCCTTTGAAACATCTTGGCAGCAGCCATAAAGCACTTTTAGTCTGAAGCCAAACGTCCTTTTTTCAAGTTACCATCCAGTGAGAGTAGTTAGTGAGTGTTTGCAGACAAGTCAGCATCTCCTTCCTACCAAGTACAGGTGACCCAGTCAGTCTGCTAGCAATCACAGGCAGGTTTCTTGTGCAGCACCCTCTTTGCAGCCACTGGAGGATCCACATTTTTCCTGCTCAACCACTGGTCGCTGACTTGTCTAAGCTATTGTGACCGAGGCCATGAAGGAACAGTCTCCTCTTAAATCAGATTTATATGTTTTTCCTTTTACCTGCAGTGCTATCTATCCATCTTGAGTTTTAATGTGAGTTGCCCAGGTTTGGAATATAAAAATTAAATATCTTAAATATAATGGAACCAGGTGGCTTGTTGGGTGATCAAAGTGCCAAAAAGCTGATCTAAGTATCTCTTTTCCAGAAATAATTCAATATACCCTGCTGCTGGCATTTTCCTGTAGGAACAATTTTCTTTTTACTGTCTACATCCAACAACCAAAAGACACACGCAGGTCTTTATCATTACAGCTCAGCTGGGAGGGAACACGGTTAATGTTTGCGTCCTGTCAATCTGTTACAAGCACAAGCCTCATATCACAGGTAGGTGGACATTTTTTCTTTGCAGGGTGATATGATTGAAGGGTGTAGTTTGGCAGGAAAAAAATAGTTCCTACATTTAAAAAAAGTACAACAAAGTTTGTGGATTTTTTTTATTACCAGGGTCGTGAACATCACTTTTTTGAGATTTTATTTAAGAAATTTTTTTTTCAGCTTTCACACCATTTAACGCCATTACATTCAACATTAGGCAGACATTTCCACATCTGATATCAACAAAACTTGACAACTCACACAAAGCTATTTAAATAGATCAATGGCGCTAAAGGGCAGAGTAAAAATACATGAATTCAACTGCCCCTTTAATCTGTAATGCAAATTGAGCACAAAAAATTTGTAGCTTTTCATGCTGTTAGAGGAAAGACTAGATCAGAGATGACACTGTTCTTCCCGGAGCACTAAGGCTTATCATATTAAAAGTTGCCTACCATTGGAACTGCTCATATACAAGAGCTCAGATGCTCACTCAGTCAACTTGGAGAGGGATCATATGTCTGTGCCAAATTACGCTGTAGTTTGTCTGTGTAGCAGGTGGACTGTGCATAAACAATAAGAACCAAACCAATCCAATTTGATTTTTGCTCTGTTGTGCAGCTTAGATAAGCTGTAATCAAATGGCACGGTGCAGCTCAGGAACAGGGAAATCAGAGAACCTTGGGAAATCACATACAGACAGCTTCTCTGTGTATAGACATTTGTAGGACAAAAAAACTCTCTTGTGTTTCCTCTTGAAGGACCCAAAATGACACATTCACATGCACAAGAAATCGTTTTGACCCAGTATGACTCAATTGGTGTCTTCCTCCAAGAAGATAGAAGGAGAATGACTAATTAGTGGCAGGCAGATGGCCACCTAAAATTAAGTCCTGCCTGATAATAATAAATGAACAGCTATTGAGAGGAATTTAAATCCTTCCTATCTCCAGCACATAATTTCTCTCATTCTATAATTTTTTTTAAAAAAAAATCACAGTTTAAAAACCAAAGGACACAGGAAAATCTGCATGTACAAAATTAGCCCCGGGCTTATCATAATTTACCCTGATTTGGACTCAAACATCTGAGCCTCAGGGCTAAACGCACAGGCTGAGGGAGAGACTGAGTACTCCTTCGCCCTCACCTTTTTCTATTTATAGACTTTGTTCTTTCAGTAGTTCTCAGAGGCTCTGACAACTAGATGCCACTTTCTTCTTTGTTTCATATGTTGTTTCCCCTGCCTTTGCATTCTGGGGGGGACTAATGATATCTACGGTGTTTACTGCTTTCTACTCTGTTATCCACACTCACTCTGAACGAGACATCCTCATTATTCCCAGCCTCACTCTCACAGGCACAACACCTGAGCTGTAATTCTTATCAGTGTTAACTCCTGCAGACAGGATTCATTATGAGTAGATCATGTTTGCTTTTCAGTTGATGCTAACAAAGCTGGCAGGACAAGATGCCAACACATCACATGTATAATGTGTTATAACAACAGAGACAATAATTAATAAACAGTTAATAAACACAACAAATTAAAACAATTTAAAATGTAAGTGATTTCCATAAAATATTAACAATGGGTGCCTTTAATAGAATAAATGGATGAAACAAGAGTTTAAAGACAATGAAGGTGGAGCAGCTGTGTTTGAAACTGCAGGTATTTATAATTACAGGGTACAATAAATTTTCAGTAGAGAAGTCAGTGAAAACTGGGAAAATGGAACAACAGAATTGATGTTATGGATTTTTTAAAAAAAATTTAGAATACTACATTGATAACTGTCAAATATGGAGCGCTATGAAGGGGTATGCTCTGGATCATGAGCTGTTTGTTTCCTTCTCCATATTTTTCTCATCATTCTGGTTGGTTTCAACTGCCCAAAGAAAATAGATGATTTCTGACAATCTGGCCTTCCTGTTCTTCAGTGTAACCAGTGGTTTGTACCTTCTTTGCAAACTCTCTGTGTTTCCATTCATGAAGGGATCACTTGATTGCAGGTTGTAGAGAGATAGTAGACCGCATTTTTCCAATGGTATGCCCACCCCCTCCACAGGGTTCTTAACTTGGCATGATGTTGTAAAGGGTTTTTATTTCTTCTGCGATCATCCACTTCAGGTGTCTTCTGTGGTCTTTCAGGTCTTTTTGGTTTAGCTGAGCTGTTTGTTTTTTTTTAAGTTTTGGGGTTTTTTTGTCAGCTTAATGATGGCATCCCTCACTTGCACTGACATCTCTTTGGAGCTCATATTGAGAATTCCAAGAAAACAAATGCAAATGCAAGCTCAATAATCTTCTCATCTTTTATTTGTTTAACTGGTCCTGGGATGACAAGGGAACAGGTCCCACCTGGCCAACTGCTCACATTTTTATTTGTCCAATTAATTTTGAGCCTGTGAAAATGGGGAACTGTGTGTGATAATTGTGATTCTTTTTTTGCATTATTGTTAATGCAATACTTTCCAACACCCCATGAATTCAAGCTGAAAGTGTGCATCTCAATTACATCTTAATTATTTGCTTTAAGGTGGGCTGTGGTGGTGTACAGAGCCATAACTCCCCCCAAAAAGTGCATTTGTCCAAAAGTACATGGACTTTATTTACACTTGACACAATTATGTTTCTAGTTCAATTTTAAGTGAGTGCAAAGAAGTCATTTTTAGTTATTTATGATGAAGTAGAGTTGATTTTCCTCCCCCCTTTTTTAAAGGTGCTAAATAAATACAATTATTCCAGTAAAATAATTATTTACTGTATAAACATGAGCATGGTATTTAAACTTGCAGAACAGTTTGTTTATGGATCTGAGCCATAATACTTAACTTTCAGTTACTCTACTAGTAATTACAGCTAATTTCCTCTTCAGTATTCCTTTTCTTCTTCCTCTCAACTCTACCTGGCTTAAAAGATTTTTTTTGATGGTATTGTGAAGGGATGTTGCCCACGTGGTCTTTGTCAAGACTCCACTTATAGTTTCACCATGCAACTTGAACACCCAGTTGCATTTGCCATGTTTCGCCTTGCAATCAGGATGCAATCCAGATGTAATTTTTATGCATCATTTTGGCGGATGCACACATCTCTTTTGGCCAAATCACTAATCTGACTGGAGTTTGTCAAATAACTGCCATAAATTAGAATCTCTTTAAGCTTGCGTACTTCACCAGTTTACAACTGTTTAGTAGTTGAACTGGCTAACTTACACCTATCCATGAACTAACACTAATGTGCCTCCACCTGTGGCTGAATTCTGAGTAATCTGGCGGTTTAATTAGTGGCTATCTTTGGAAACAGTTTACTGCCATAATTGCTTATTGAGGGAGAAATTATTGTGCTTGAGAGATGGATTCATTAAAATCTTTATGACATGTGGCTAGAATGACAGAAACTACCATACAAGGTGATTTAAATCCATGCTTTTTTGATACATGGGATATGTGACTTATTAGTGTGCTCAAGATTCTGCTACTGCTCTAAATGAAATTTCCTCTTTCCCCTTTTTGTAATTTAGTCACATAATTCATAATTACACTCCTCACTGGAGACTTCTTTGAGGAAGCAATGATTAGTTGTGCCTCATGTCAGTGCGCTTTGGCTTTAGGGTTGAAAAAGCAAACACCTAAAAAAAAATACAAGGGAACTCACACACACAGAAGGCCACCTGGAATGTCTCCTGTTCTCTAAACTTGTTCTGTGTTGTTGTGTACCCGGAGCTGACAGCATGGCAGGAAAGGTGAAAGGACTGAGCTCATGGGACTGTGGAACTGACAGATTGGATTAAGAATGCCCCTCTACATGAACTCTTAACATCCGGACAAACATCATGTCCAACCAGTGCACTAAGAATATGACTGTTTGGCTGCAGATCCGACTCTAATCACCGATAGTCAGTCTGTATTTGACAGTGTCTCCAGATGGCAGTAGGCGAGGGGACACGGCCACATGACTGCATCTTTCTAAACAGTCCTCGCTGCAAGGATGATGGCAGTATGGTTTCTGTCAGGAGTGACAGATTGTTGGAAAAGAAGCTTGTCTAAATAAAGTACAAATAACTGTAATGGACCAATCCCATATTTGGGATGCAGGGAATGCTCGACATGTAAAATGATGTTTTAGCAGTTTTCTAGTGATTGATGCTGCTGTTGCAAGTATGACTCAGATGTGTGAAGGATATTTTACTCTCTCCCTATATATAGTATATAATCATAGTACATCAATGACGCTTCAATTACTCTATGTAAATGCCTACGTGAGCTGGGAGGAAATTGCTCCTCAGCCTGTCCTGATATATAATTTTACTTATTTTTCAGCCCTCAAACTGATGAATCTGATGCATAGCAGATCTTTTCAGTTATTTCCAGACATTCTGTACTGCTGTCATAATTGCTGTGAACTCAGCCAGTAGACCACAAGACCCCACATGTGAAAAGAAAAGCTTTTTGAAGAAATTACAGGGTAAGCACGTGCTCCAAGGCACATGAACCACTTTCCCCAGCAAGCAAAGTTCTTTAAAGGTTTCTTTACTTTCCAGAAAGTCCTTAAGGGTTCCAGTATAGCTGTGAAAGCATTTTATTCTTTTGGTTTCAATCACTGATTTCTGAGGGACACTCAGTGTGAAGGCCATTTTATTTTTTGGTCACCCACAAGGATAACCACAACCTGCTGGGTTTACTGCATTCGTGGGAAATAATGGTACAGTTTAATGCATGTGCAGGAATAGAAAAATGTACCTTATATACCAGAAAGTTGGGTTATGAAAGCCGACTGTAACAGTACTCAATCTAATCCGTGTGGGTGCCATTTACACATGAAAGGCCTGTCTTCCAGTGCCTGCCTTTAGTATTTCTAACAGGTTTGTTAAGCCCAAAAAAAGCTGTAAAGTTCTTAAACTGAATACACCAAAGTATAGCCAGTTGGTTTGCTAGCAAGCCTAACAAGCTACAGATTGACATTAATTAATTGGTATATAGCTAACATCAGTTTATTATCTGATGCTTTGCATTGCTTTTATAATGAATAATTTCCTGCCCTTCACCTCCTAAATGGCAGTATTATTTACTCATTCACATTGATAATACAAATAACTGTGCACATGCTTTAATGTGGAGAAAAGGGGAGGACGTCTATGCAAGACATGTGCAACAAATGGCTGGAACTGATTTGATTGATTACCACAGGTGCTGTAAATGGATCACAATTACAGCCCAAGAGATTTATCGGCAGGCTGATATTATTGGCTGATATTAACTATTTGACGATCTCTCAGTATCGGCATTTTGAACAGACAATAAATGAAAAACTAAAAAAATTAAGAAAGGGGAGAAACACCTTTCAACCGTGTTAAGAGTGCTGATGTTGCATAGTTTGTCCACCAGAGGGGACTCTGCAGCTTCACTTTTGGTAACACGCGTTTTGACTGCCGCAAACAACCAGCTGATCCAGCATGTAAACAGAGTGTACACAGCTGAAAGAAAAAAAACAAAACTCAGTCGACATATCAGATTTTTAAATTACCAAATATCAGTATCAGTCTTAAAAAAACCTTCATCAGTCAGGCTCTAAATGTGCAATTGTTCATCTTTTGGGAGGTGATCGCAATATTGTTGGTTTGACACAGCTGGAAAATTGGCAGGCTTACGTGCTAAAGTTCATATAACTAACCAGCATGGTTTTGCCAGCCAGGGTTGTGCACAGGTCATGTGAATGAAAACTATTAATAGACAGAAACTTTGGAACACTAATGAGAGAGCTTCTGTTCAAATGGATGGGAGACCCATCTGGTGACACATGGTCTGGAATGAGCACAGGCAATCAAGACCTTGTTCTCAGCTGTTTTGGCAGGATGGATGCATACATGGACAGAGATCAGTCCACCCGCCTGAAGGTTGCGCATTAAGACTTGAAGAGACAAGACGGAAACTGACACAGAAAGCAGATGCCAACACAAACGCCAAGACAAGCAGCGGGAGAAGATCAATTGTGTCATCTTGGCTTTCATCAAAGTTTGTCGGGGAAGAAAATGTGCCTCTGCTTTCTCACAGTCCCCAGAGATTTATTTGTAAATGTCACACTTGTCAAATCGTCGGCAGCTGTGTCTCCTGTGGATGCCAAATCGCACACACCAGCAGATGCAAATGACAAAATATGTATTTTAACTTCATTTTGGAGGATTTTCTTGGTCATCTGCAGGCAACAGAATCCTAAAATTAAAATCTCTGCTGCAGTTCTTGTTGTAAATTGAGATGCTAACCACACATACTTCCACATGCACGCACGCAAACCCACACACAAACAGACATACACAGATGCTACAAGAGCCTGCATGCTACACATCAGCAGACAAACAGTATTCAGTCACTTCTCAACCACGTCTTGGTTTGTCTCTCATTAAAAATGTTTGCCTGGATGATACCATTCTGTCTTTAACCAGCTGTGACCGTGTCATCTGTCTAGGAATTGTTTTTTTTCTTAGCTGTTTTAGACATTAAGAAAAAAATCTAATTATTTGCTAGAATACCAGAAAAATTACACCTTTCTAACCATTTTTTTCATCTCTTTTGTCAGTCAGATATGGATATCAGATTTGTATCAAAATGACAACCAGATGCTTAGGAGCAAACCACCGAGTCAACCTTTAATCAAACGAGGAAAGAAAGTGCTTTGTCTGGAATCTACACTGTAAAATTAATGAATTAATTAATTGAAATTAAAATGGTAAACAGAAATTTTACTACTGATTTTTACACAAGTTTCCTTTTTTAAAAATACAAAAAATACAAATAAAATGACCAAAAATACACTTTAAACCAAAATGTCTGATGTAAAATAAAATGAAAAATCTGAAACTGCAAATAAGCATAATTGTTTTAAATATTTTTATTTTTCACAAATTGACATAATTTCACTAATTATCTTTCAAATCTGCTGAGATGCAGGGAGGACACTGACTTTACACTGAGACACTACTGAGGATCTGGGATGCTTGCAAGGGGACAGTGTGGAATTCCTGATATTTTGGAAGAGAACACAAAGACTTTTATTAAAGAGTCAGCAACAAAGACAAAAATTCAGGAAAACTGTCCATTTATACTTTGAACTGTGTAAATGTTTACTTTCGGATAAGTACTGTGGACGTGGGAACACTCTAAAATTGTTGTTGTAAAAACAACAATATGCAATTTTGAGGGAGGAAAAGGGAGCATTCGCAGTCAGAGTGGTACACATCGCATCTGTAAGGCAAATATGCCAAACTCAAGCCCTGGGGTCTTGTGAAAAGGTGAGTTTGCACTGTAGCATGTTAAAGGTGTTCAGTAATTACACAGCTGTGGTATTCTGTGAAAACCCTAAAAGGTTATCTATACATCATCAAGAGTTGCACAAAAATGAGTCCCATTACCACTATGCATGCTGTATACAGTAGCAGGCTGTAAGTCTGGCTTCAGAAATGACAGTGCTTTCAGGTGTCACCACAAACAGTCATCTCCTGTGTCACACTGTGAGACTGTGCAAGGATACTAGCTATTATACTATCACTGTATACTGTTGGTCTTCACAGGGGGAGTGTGTGTGCTGGTTAAGTTCTCCAAAAGGAATATGGACAGCTTCAGTGAAATGTGGCACTTATATAACACTTTTCATAGACATGTCAAAAAATGTTTCACACACCCACAAAAGTACAGAGTTAAAATCACAATCACAATTACTTTTTTTTTTGAAGTATGTCACAGTAGAGTCCACATTTGATTACTGGTTGTTGTTTTTTTTTTTTAAAATTTATTTAAGATGCTTATTCAAGATAAATTCCAGCAAAGGATCAAAAGGGGAGAAGACCATTTCCAGCTAGCGGCTGGCAGTCAGTCTTTACCTAAGAACAAAAAGTTGTGCTCTCCTCTGTGAAGAGAGTGGGGTGCCAGTAATGGACCTGCCAGTTCTGGGGTTCTCTGGTGAATGCCAGTCACCCTGCATGGTGCTGGGCTGTGAGCGCAGGTCCCACTAAAGGACGCTGGGCCCTCATGCCACCTTCATCAAGTCTGTTTCTGACAGTTTGGTCAGAAATATTCACATGAGTAGCCTGCTGGAGGGGATTTTTGGGGACTCTAGCAGCGTATGCCCTGTTTCTCCTTCCACAAAGGAGCAGATACAGATCGTACAGCTGGATTGATGCTTGTCTACAGCCCTGTCTGGCAACCACACTCTGTGCTGGGCTGGAGGACACAGCAAACCTTTTTGCAGCGGCACTTATGAATGTTCCATCCTGGTGGAACAACCTGACTGGGCTACAGATATCATCTCATTGATACCAGTAGTGACACGGACACTAACAAAAAGAAGAACTTGAGAAAAATCAGCCAGGAGGGACAAGGAGAGTACAATGGTCTTTGGCCACCTTTCTTTGAGGATGGGTAACTGTCTCATTCTGTTTCACTGTGAAACTCAGCTGTACCTGTTGTCAGCTGTAACTGGTTTGAAACACAGTTTTTCTGTCCACGAGTGGGCCAAGGTCGAGAGGTGTCTGCAGCACTGCAAGATGTTTTTAATATTTGCTCTGTTTTGTTTGTATGGCGCCTTAAAAGGATTTTCATTTTTATAACAAATTGTTAGAAATTGCACATAAATTTCAAGTTTTGTCATTTGAAAGGAGGTTCTTATTTTTTCTGCTGTGGTCTATTTGTTAACAGAATGAAGAGTTGTAAAGTTGTAAAGCAATGGACCAAATATTTCCTTGTAGTGAAGGAGTGAAATTTTACATGAAGTGGTCTTCCAACAGCAGTAGATTTTCATTTCAAAATGTTACAAATTGAGCAATAATAAGTGTAATTCTTTCAAGGTTTATGTTTATTAAATGTGCATCACTTTATGTGAAATCAAATTGAACAATCAATTTTTACTTGACATGATCTGTGATTAGAAGTATATTCATTTCCAGTCACTGCAACAAAAGTTTCTGGACATTTTTAAAAAGGTAAAGCCATTAAATTTAAATGTGGGAATGCATTTTTTTTTAACAGTAAAGCATCATTAAATATACATAGAAAAACCCATAATTCAGTTGATACAATTGAAAATTAATATCAGTTTGCTGTTATTATAAACTAATTTACTAGTTTTAAAAAAGTATTTCGATTTTTTTAATGGGTGGTATATCATTTTATTACATTAAATATGGATTAAATGTACAAGCAACCTTCATTTGTCAAGGAAGTGTGTTAACCACTATACCAGATCAGATAATCCATTAAAAATGCTCAAAAAAGGCACCAAATGATACACAAAGGCACATGACAATTCACCACACTCAAAGCTGTTAGAAAGAGCATAAACTGTCCATAGAGGTCAAATATGTATTTTGTACCAGGGTTTAAATGTGACCTTTAATGGTGTAAAATTGGACATTTTAGCATGAAAGTCTTTGGGGAATTGCTCCCGTTTGGGGCCGGCTTAGAGGAACTGCTCTGGAGGCACACCTTGGTATCGCCATGGCAAAAGTTTTAAGTTGTGTATAAATGACTGATTCAATGTGACTTAGGAGGACTGTTGAACATGTTGTTTGCTAGAAATTAGATAAGCATCTGCCTAGCAAATATAAGGTAGCAGCAGTAAAAGATTCAGCAGCTGGTTGGCCAATAGCTTAGTATAAATACTGGAAACATGGAAACAGACTGTGGTGTCTGTGCGAGGTAACAATCCTCCTCTTACTGGAAGGCTTTGGTAAGAGGAGGAATAACACAAGTGTAAAAATGTAGTTTAAAGGGGGGGATTTTGTCTCAGACTGTTGCTTGCACAATAGTGTTCATTGACTGCTTGGCATCTTAAAAACTTGCAACTCAAAGTGCCCGCAGAGGGATATTTATTATCTGTGGACAAGGCCATGCTGGCTGTCTCCTGCTTTTCCCATTTTTGTGCTAAGAAGTAACCTGGCTTCCAGCAGAAAGATTAATATACACTTGGTGATATCAGTCATCATCTCCTGTCATAGAAAAGGTTAATGAGCACATTTCCCCAAATTTTAAAATACTCTTTTCAAAGTGTTGAATGCATATACTGAGAAAAGAATGAGTTTTTTTTTTTTACTTTTATAAGTTGTTAGCTTCTATGTAAGAATCTGGCAGAGCGCAGAGAGACAATGACTTTCTTTAACGAAAGAGAGATGCAAATTTTCTGTCAAACCATCATAATGTTCAGCATTACACTCTCTTCACCCTATAGATCCTAAGATATGGCGTGATCCATCAAATCATCCATTTTAGTTTCAGCGCTTTGTGAATCTGTTAAAGGCACAGCACAGTAATATAGGTCACTTTTACATTATTCTCCCTCTCGGCTTCTTTCAGACAGTTTCCATGAAAAGTCCCTGTGCTTGCATACTATTATGAGCTACAGTGGTGTGAAAAAGTTTTTCCCCCCTTCCTCATTTCCTGTTTTTTTGCATATTTGTCACACTTAAGTGTTTCGGAACATCAAACCAATTTAAACAATAGTCAAGGACAACACAAGTAAACACAAAATGCAATTTGTAAATGAAGGTGTTTATTATTAAAGGTGAAAAAAAAATCCAAACCATCATGGCCCTGTGTGAAAAAGTGATTGCCCCCCTTGTTAAAACATACTATAACTGTGGTTTTTCACACCTGAGTTCAATTTCTCTAGCCACACCCAGGCCTGATTATTGCCACACCTGTTCTCAATCAAGACATCACTTAAATAGGAGCTGCCTGACACAGTAAGGTCCACCAGAAGATCCTTAAAAGCTACACATCATGCCGAGATCCAAAGAAATTCAGGAGACAGAAATTCAGTCTGGAAAGGGTTATAAAGCCATTTCCAAAGCTTTGGGAATCCAGCGAACCACAGTGAGAGCCATTATCCACAAATGGCGAAGACATGGAACAGTGGTGAACCTTCCCAGGAGTGGCCGGCCGCCCAAAATTACCCCAAGAGCGCAGCGACGACTCATCCAAGAGGTCACAAAAGACCCCACAACAACGTCCAAAGAACTGCAGGCCTCACTTGCCTCAGTTAAGGTCAGCGTTCATGCCTCCACCATCAGAAAAAGACTGGGCAAAAATGGCCTGCATGGCAGAGTTCCAAGGAGAAAACCACTGCTGAGCAAAAAGAACATTAAAGCTCGTCTCAAGTTTTCCAAAACACATCTTGATGATCCCCAAGACTTTTGGGAAAACATTCTGTGGACCGATGAGACAAAAGTGGAACTCTTTGGAAGGTGTGTGTCCCATTACATCTGGCGTAAAAGGAACACTGCATTTCAGAAAAAGAACATTATACCAACAGTAAAATATGGTGGTGGTAGTGTGATGGTCTGGGGCTGTTTTGCTGCGTCAGGACCTGGAAGACTTGCTGTGATAAATGGAACTATGAATTCTGCTGTCTACCAAGAGATCCTGAAGGAGAATGTCCGACCATCTGTTCGTGTACTCGAGCTGAAACAAACTTGGGTTCTGCAGCAGGACAATGATCCTAAACACACCAGCAAGTCCACCACTGAATGGCTGAAGAAAAACAAAATGAAGACTTTGGAGTGGCCTAGCCAAAGTCCTGACCTGAATCCTATTGAGATGTTGTGGTATGACCTTAAAAAGGCCGTTCATGCTCGAAAACCCTCTAATGTAACTGAATTAGGACAATTCTGCAAAGATGAGTGGGCCAAAATTCCTCCAGAACGCTGTAAAAGCCTCATTGCAAGTTATCGCAAACGCTTGGTTGCAGTTGTTGCTGCTAAGGGTGGCCCAACCAGTTATTAGGTTTAGGGGGCAATCACTTTTTCACACAGGGCCATGATGGTTTGGATTTTTTTCACCTTTAATAATAAACACCTTCATTTACAAATTGCATTTTGTGTTTACTTGTGTTGTCCTTGACTATTGTTTAAATTGGTTTGATGTTCCGAAACACTTAAGTGTGACAAACATGCAAAAAAACAGGAAATGAGGAAGGGGGCAAACACTTTTTCACACCACTGTATGTGTAAGATCTGACAGTACACCAAACGACACGTAAATGACCTCATATTCCTACCATAGCTGCTGTATTTTGAAAGTTACTATAACAATTAGAGAAGTCGTGTCCTGTCTGTAACGGTGTGAACACACTTAAGTAAACTGATCAGAGAATTATTAACCTCTAGCTTATACTATAAACTCTGTCAGCTCACCTGGGGTTGGGCTTTTTTACTCTCAGAATGGGATTCGATCCCATCTGGATAAATTTGTTTCAGAGAATAAATGAAGTTAGTGCTGTTGTTCCAGGTTCAGAAAGGTGTGCATTTGATCACAGAAGGATCCTGATGCAGTGGGTGTTACAAACAATCAAAACTCTCATTACGATCACTAATTAGGACATCTTGGTAATGTGACATGTCATACTCTGTCTCCATTACAAAACAGACTTCACTATAAGGTTGTAATTAACAGACATTTCAGTCTGTGATGGATGTGAAAATGCGCATGAGGGGAAACTTAACATTCTGCGCTCAGGGTGCACCTCCAGCGACTGGCACACAAACGGTCTTTGACGCTTTCTCAGATTTTTATGGGGAAGAAATTTGCAGATGCTTTAAATGTGGAAATAGTCTGATGGTTACATTTTGTCATGTTGTGCGGGCATCATTGGTAATGTGAGACAGAGACCCTTCATCCTTCTAGTGAGCCAAACAACTGAAGATGCAAAAGACACACTCACAATCAGACTGGTGCCTTGTGCAAAGTGATGTGTAAAGATTATTTGGTTTATCCCAGTAAGATTGTTGTTGTGCCTTTTATGGTAAAGTGAGCAGGGTGCGCATCCATACATTAAGCGGGCATTTCCGATGCCATCAGAATAACAGAAGGAGGACTTGTTTGAAAGGTGTTTTTGATGTGAAGCAGGTATGAAGCGCAGTGCCAGACGGCCGAACTCGGCACATGAAGGCGTTAAAGATCAGCCTTCATTCCTACTTTGACAGGCGACACTTTTAACAGGGCCATAACGTGTCTGCACTGGTACCTGCAGAACAAGTGTATAAATCATAAATCAAACAGTTCACTGTGGCTGGGACGTAACTGCTTTTAACACAGATGACTCAGACAGAATGAAAGAAGGAGACCCAGAAAGATTTTTACTGCTGCGATCCATCCATCACAGGATGTTTGTAGTGTATAATCCGCAGCACACAGGTTCAGCAGGTGTAACCGGCCTTTGATCGTTACAGAAGGTGATCCATTGGAGCGTCTTTGTCCATTATGGCCATCTGTTCATCATGAAACATCTGGGATGCTGCCATGATTTGTTCAAACACTAAGAAATTATATGCATTTCACAATTTCACTGAATATGCAATTGCATACAGTGGACCAGTTCAGCTGGCAAAAACTCTCCGCATGTCAAACCCTTTATTTAAAACCCTGAAAATGAGATTTGGATGAAACTTTTGGAAATAATCTAACATTATTATGTCCATAAAACTGTCTACATTATTAATTGTACATTTAATTGCACAAACACTCCCATGTTTAACGTGGGTTTACTAGCCGAAACTCACTAAAATGCACTTTTCCAATTGGCGCTGCAGATTTCACTGCCTGGACAACTGATGGATATCAGTGTCAAACTGTTAAATTAACACAATGAGTAATGAGAGTTCTGCCCTTCAACTTCACAGTGTCATTTGTCATTTATGAGTGGCTTTACCTGCCACCGTGTCAGCATGTCCACATGCTGTAACAACGTGGAGTGTCATTGAGAAAACATGGCCCGGGACCTTGTTTTTTTGTCCACATCCATCCATCACAGCTCCTTCAGTGCTAATCAAGTCCGTAGTGCACCTCTTGTACAGACTACTGGTTCCTTGCAGAAAAAAAAGACTGCCCTTCACCTCATTTGACCACCAGCAAAGTGCTCTGTTGTAAAAATAATGATCCCAATACACACATGTTCACACACACACACACTCATTTCCCTTCACTGTCTATAAACGGTTATGTGAGCTGGATTCTGATTTTTGGTTTCTGTTTAGCATAAAACGGCAACACGAGGCAATTGATGAATGAAGGGTTTATATGGGCAGTGGCCTATTTGAATGTTAGTGTGTGACTGATAGCTGCATCCATCACTTGAAAGTCATTATTCAAAACACATCAAGTGACTATCGAGAAAAGTGGGTCAAAAGAAGGAGAACTTGGTGAGGGGACTGATATGACATAAGGGGGGGCCGCGTCGGGGCATTTGAAGTTTAGCTCTGGCTCCCCACCCTGTGACAAATCACAGCAGCACCAGAGTTAATGTCAACGCAGTAACTAAATTAACATTATATGGACGAACCTGAGAGCAGAGACAGCAAAGGTGGAATTTACCTCAGGGTCCTGGAAAGTTAACACATAATCCTGCATCAGAGGAATACCTGATGAGGACATGTTTATATGTATGAGCATTGCTGACACTTTTTATATCCCCCATGAAATGGTGCAGCAGATGGTAATAAAATTCACACGCCTACATGTTAATGTTTCGTGCTGGGTTATATGTGTTTGTATTCATGCATGTGAGAGAGGAACCAAAATTTTTGTTAAGAGGAGGAAATATCTAGTTTCCTTGACAATACCAAAACATCAAACAGCGTAATGACATGAAAAAAATGTTTTCTGTTGTCTCCTTTTTAAACATATTAAATTATGTCCAAAATATGCAAGCTAATACCTGAATTTCTGACTTCCTTTACATGCACACAGAAAAACATGTTACCAAGAGGAATCAGGTTTTTTGGCAAGAAATCAAAAAATACATTTACATGCACAGCAGTAACCTGGTCACCTCCAAAGCCCCAGGACCATATTTTTTTTAACCAAGATTGAAATATTTAGAGAGTTTTAAGGAGTCTGCAACCCTGAAGTTTTTTGGTCAGACCTTTTCCACAGGCAATAGATAACAGAAGTGTTTGTAGAGAACAAATAGTTTCTTTATTTTATCCTTTCCTTTTCCAAATGTGTTTGAAAGAGCCTTGCTGATTTCATTTTTAGTTCAACTGTATAATTCTTTGAACACAAGAATGCACAGCTGCTGCTAAAAAAATAACTTTTCACCCTCCCTGCTCCTGCTGTTAATGTCAGAAGTCAATGTCGGTCACACGCATTCTTATAGAAGCTTTGTTCAGACTGGATTTGATTTGCAGCATCTAAATGAAAAAGGAAGTTCACATTTTTATGGACTGAAGGCTTTAAGGTCTCTGATATTTTTTCAGACTGAATGCACAGATGGATGGGAATAAAAGGCAGAGGATTTTTTTTTTCGCTAACAAGCAAAAGCTTCTAGATTGCCCAATTAATTGAAAGCGAGAGTATATTAATTCAGAATGAAAATACTTAATTGCTTGCCTTGCCTGCCTTTGCTTGATCTGACAGCAATTACCAAACCAATCCTTCATGCCATATCCCTCGCTGAACAGTTAAAATGAAAAATGGTTTACATCCAAATTGTAATGTATAATATGACAAAAACATATTCATATGTTATTTATTATTTTATTTGCATCAATGATGTAATCGAACTGTGTTATCTTTGTCAATTTTCAAATAGATCAAATGATTCAATGAAAGAACAACAATTACATGTTTTTGCCACAGGCTAATAACAAAGTGCCTAAAAATAAAATTTAAAACTAGTTCTTTGCTAAGTTGTCTGTTATGTGTAGACACAACACTGGTTCAACCCTTGAGTTAGGTGCTTTTTTTAATGTTTGAATGATTCATAGGTCAGTGTTAGTGGCTTAACAAACAAATAAAACAACATTCCTCTGAAAAGGACTGGACTGAAAATGAGTGAAAAAGCGGCCAATGTCCAAAGAAAAACTTTGAAATGCCAGGAGGCCTGGAGATTTAGTCTTTGCTGCTGATTGTGTTTTTGGAGTCTGTCCCTCCTTTGAGTCCAAGGTGTGGGATGGGCAGGTCTTCCTCAGGGGCGGAGTCAGCATTTCCCACTCAGCAGCCAGGCACACCTGTTTCTCATCAAGCTGCAATAAACAACCAGTAAGGACCAGTTTGAGCCTCCAGTCCCTGATAGATAGTATTAAAAGTGCTGGTTCAAGTCCCCGTCTGAGTGTGTGCTGTCATTGTGTCCCTGGGCAAGACACTTAACCCCCATTTGCCTAAGTGTGAATGTGGTTGTGTGTTTGGTGGTGGTCAGAGGCGCAAATTGGCAGCCATGCCTTTGTCAGATTGCCTCAGGGCAGCTGTGGCTACATTAGTAGCTTACCACCACCAAGTGTGAATGAGTGGTGCTTGAAATTGTAAAGTGTCTTTGGGTTATTATTATTATTATAATAACTACCGATATGGACGTTTCCATGTGCCAGTTCCGAGTATTAACAAGCATCATTTGACAAAGTGCAGCAAAGCACAGTTAAATATAAGGCAGGAGACAGCTGGATATTACCCAGTCCTAATACCTAACACCATGGATACCTGTGAGAAAGGAGGGAAAGCCACACAAACACGGGAAGAACATGCAACAATAAAACAGAACACTGTGGCCTTGACGTCTGTGTTGCTGAAAGAGGGCAATTTAGAAAGTTACTGCAGTACTATCAAAAGTTTAACAGCAGTGAAAAGAAAATCATTTCAGAGGTCTCGAGCAGAGAGGGGAAGCAAGAGTGAGAGATTTCTTTATTCAGCTGAAGTATAATGATTTTACAGGGCAGTGGGGAGGGGGACAGACTGGAAGTGGTCTCACAAGAAAAGAGCTTCTAAAAATATACAGCATGCAAAATGATAATGCACAGTTCAATGTGTTTGGGTTTAGTTGTGATATTCATGTTGCTGGGACATCTGTTTACATGGTCACACATGGGAAACACATAATTTAAATCAGTGAACTTCAAGATCACAATTCAGTTTAAGGTCAGGGTTAAGTTTCAGCAAATAACAATGGGGTGTAGTAAGCACCACGAGGCAACTGTTGTTGTGATTTGGCACTATATAAATAAAATGTAATTGAATTGAAATGAATTGAATTGCTGTAGATGTCTGGGAAATGAGTGCCAGTCAGTGTGTGTGGGCTTATGCGTACACTCAGCACAGAAGATGTTTTCTTTTCACTTTGCTGCTTCAGAGGTCTCCGAGTGAACACGTTGAATTTACTGGCTCAGTTAATGTCTCTGTAAAGCAGGTTTTGGGCAGACTTTGGTCAGGAAAATATTGCTGAGCGTGGAAGCCCGAGGGATGACAGAAACACACTCTCAGACCAAATGGTCTCAAATGGTCCCCAGCCTTTTAGGCGCTTTCACATCGTGTATGATGGACTTCAGCAACTGAGTCTTAAAGAATAAATTTGATGGTCATAAAATGGATACACTTGAACAATTTCAACTTTGATTTTTGAATCCAGTGCTCAGGGGGTTGGTTATTTCGGTTTCTACTGACTGCTGTTAAAGTCATTTAAATATTTCCAGCCTGAATATTTAATTGATCAAGAGCCAATGTGCTCCCTTAATTTGTTATGCAATACATGCATGCAGTTATGGATTGTTTTTCATGAAATGGTTAACTGAAGAATGTATCTGACAGAAAACAGCAGTTAGGGCTTAATTTTATTATCTCCCTCATGCACAGACATCACCATTTCCAATGAGCACAATTCCATGTTAATGGTGTTAATGGACAGTTAACACGCGGCATGTGTCTTTCTCCTGCTGCCTTTAGCTCCAATATCCTCCCAGGCTTTTCTGTGTTTTCCCTTTTCCCTCTGTCTTTCAGTGCCTGCACTGCCCATTTTCTTTCCCTTCATCTCTGTTATTCTCACTCCAAGTGCTTACTGATCGTGTGACTAATCAAGTGTGATGGCAGGCAGAGATCATACTGTCAGGTGGGAATGGCGTGGCGAAGGTCTGCAGTTTTGAGTGGCTGTAGCTGCCCCGTGTCATTTTGCATTTTTAACGCTGGCCCTGAAACTCTTGAGCAATCAGCCATGGAAGCTCTTCTGACACAGCACTTTCAGCAGCACTGTAACAAAAATGTTTCAATACAATTGGACAACTGCTGTTTGCAGTTTGATCAAGTTTGTATTTGCACTTTCTGTACTTTCAACTATTAGCCCATTTATTTTAAATGTTTTCAATCCTGTTCGTAGCTTTTAGCTGGTTTCCTCCATTTTTTTCCTCCCCAGATGACTTACTTTACAATTATTCAATTACAAAAGAACACTCACAGACGGGCAGGTCTCACAGAGGAGCCACTGCAGGTTGTCAGGGAAAAAAATCTGAAAGTAAAGAAATCCTGTGACATTCTGGCCCGCCCTACAGTGCCTCTGACTTGGTTGTGTTTAGGGGGTTGGGTTGGTGCATAAAACATGATCAAGAATTATTGTTTGGTTTAGACATGATTAGTGAATCAGAGGCACAATACAGCCTGAGACATCGAGGAAGTAACTTTTCCCCTTGTGCTATTTTAACACTAAAACCCCACCAATGACAAACTATTCCAGCAGCCAGTGTTTTCACCTCATGCAGCAGAGTTAAAAATCTGCTTTCTTTTGATTTTATACATAACAAAGGACATTCTGTGAGATTTTGTACAATTAGTGATTCATGACTCAGAGATAAGTTCAAAATAATACTCAAGTGGGGAAAGTTTTCATTTCAAATTGAGGAATAATTAAGTTTTGTTCTTTTGTTTTATTTCATTGTTTTACACACAAAACAGTCATCTTCCGTTTTCCATTGCTCCCGAAAAAAGAAAAAAAAAAGGGAAGTTGTACAAAATAAATTGCTGGTTTTGGTTATATTGCAACCCTACAAAGGCAACACCTCTGAAGAGTCAAGGTGTAGGCTTTTCTAATGACGCACAGGTGCTGCACCTTTAATGTAATACATTAAGAGAAAACATTTTGGACCTCATTAATTTCTAAACCCTGATTGTGACCACATTTGGTTCATATGGCAACTCTCATCTCCAGCTATTAAATTCTATATTATATTATATGTAATAAATGAGTCCAGAAAGGCACAGATGTAAACTGCAACTGTTTGGCAGTGATTCTAGTTTGCTTTATTATTTATTTTAGTATTTTTGTTTTTCAGCAAAGAGGGAGGACAGCAAAGCAAATTACAGCTGTTTTATGATGAACAATGCAATTACCTATTGCATTCATTTTTTAAATATATATTTCCAGTGTTGTTGTTAATGTACAGTGGAAGAACACAGAACAGCATTCTGATGAATCCACTGTTTGTGGCTTCAAAAATGAAAAATAAAAACCAAAAGAGAGAGAGAAAAAGAACGCAGCAATACACAAACAATAATGTCCTTCAGTTTATGTGAAGGATAAAGATAATAATGGTAATCATAAATAGGCAAAAGGTGGGGAAAGAGAACGCTTAACCTTCAGTGTTTTTCCAATTATATTATTGTCAGCTAATATTTAAAAGGACATTCCCTGATAGGAAGCATGAGGTTTACTGAGTAGATTTACAGGTCCGTGCCACATCTGAGTGTTCACAACAGAAACATTAAAACAACAATTAAGGGAACACTACAGAGAAGCTACCGCAGTTTAACAAGAAGAAAACTCAAAATACAGCTCAAAATGTAAACCAGATGTGAATACTGGTTTCAGGCTGTGATATTAAAATGTGTGGAGAACGATATTATTAAAAACTTTTTTTTTCTTACTGCAGCATGCATCAGTTAGCACAATCTATTATTCTGCACAAATCAAAACTGGTATGAAGTTTGGTGCAGCGGAAGATCGGCTTGACTTTCTGTTTCTGAGCCAAAAGAATCAAGTCAATCCTCCAGCTGTTTATCATGAATTTAAAATTTAGTAACTGCATTAAATCAATACTGGACTTAGCAAAACACGTTGCTGAAATCAAGGGATTCATGTCGTGTCTCAGCTCCAAAAACTTTTGCTTTCAAGATGTGAGGGAAAAAAATGAGTTTAGTTTTTTTTTGTCTTTTTTTTTTTTAAACCAGCTGTCTGATCTCAGAACATTTTTGAGAGCATCACAGAGTAGAACCTAATATATGCTGCTTTTCCATGAAAATGTCAATGAAAAATTCTTCCATTGTGTGTGTCAGCAGGATTCAGCATGATGCTCGGTGGAAAGATGGAGAATGTGATTATACAAAACCTAATTCCATTTTTTTTTTGGGGGGGGGACGTGTGCAGTGAACTTGCCATTTAACATTTGCTGTTGCAATTGTTGCTTTGAAGACAGGAACCAGGTCTGCCACTTGCAATCAGCTGATATCTTCAAAGTGATTTTGGTGCAATCAAACAGTGATAAGACTCAGTCTGTTATCAGTTTGTGACTGTGAGTTGTGGTTTAAGTTTGGGATAATATGTTTAATGGTGAATTGGCAAAAATTGAAAATCTGTTGCCATTTACAGTCACAGAAACTTACATTAAGTACTTACATTCAGTCCAATCAGAACCTCATAGGTCTGAAACAGAAATTCCTCTACCAACAGTGACGCAGTTGCTGAAGGACAAAACTGCAAAATGAGAAACTTGTTTTTATACAGGAATATAACAAAATACAACCAGCTGGCAACCAGCACAGTTGAGTCTTCTATTGCAAAGAGATGTGTCAGAGACAAGTTGCATTCATCTTTGCAGACTGATTGCAGTGTGTCTGCATTTGTAAATTAGACAGTGATTAATTACAAACCTTCTCCAATCATTCTGAGAGTGACTGCAGTTAATCTGAGTTCATTGTGGTTGTTTGGAGACAAGTTGCCTCCCACCAGGTGACCTGTGCAATCACCTTGCAATCAAAAGTGGTCACCAAGTGCACACTCAACCTCTGGGCGCCCACTTGGTCACCACAACTGCTTACAATTAGTCGTTGAAAGCAAAAAGATTCAATGCAATCTCAGGGCAACAACTGAATTTTTACTAGTCATGGAGAGATTGTTGTCCTATTTTTTAACTCTAGCATGATGGAGCCATTAGCAGAAGGCTCCACTCCCCAAGAGTCTTTCTGGTTCATTATGTTATTATATACTTTGCAATAGTTCATCTTTATTATCCAGAAACCTAAAACAAACATGTGCAGTCTCACTCGATGTTCCACTCCTTTTGACTCCCAGTTGTATACTTTGGGAAATCTGGGATGTCTGTGTCAAATTTGCTGCAAATCACATATTTTACTTCAGTTCCACATTTTTGCATTTTTCCTTCTTTTTGACTGATTGTTTTTTTTTTATTTATGTGTGGTCCTCTAGTCATGGATGCAGTGTTAATTAAGATGCAATGGTGATTTGATTTTGACAAAGCTAAAGGCAAACATTATGTTTATAATAATAGATCACCTCATGCATTAAACATCCTGTTATGGTTTGAAAAGAGGGTCTACAGTAAAACGTATAAACCATGTTGTTTGTGGTAAATTTAAAAAAATGCCTTGCCCTTCATTTGAACATACTTCCTTTTGACATAATAATCCATCTCAGTAAACATGAAGATCTAAATTGTTGCTATGAATTTATCATTCTAAGACACTGAACTGCAGGTGTGTTTACTTTTAATCAACAGCAGCCACAGTATGAACTGGAAACCTAATCATCTCTGAAACAAATATCATTTCAGGCTTTTACATTTGACACATCAATTTCTTCTTCATTAAATAAAACATTTGGACAAGCCATGCATTCCACACTGATTGCCAGGAAATGCAAACAATGTAGACACTAGTAAATGAGCTATAACTCTTATAGAGAATCCATTTTACTCAGAGGAATATTTACCCAACAGCTACAGGCAACATTTAGATTCAACAGACAAATAGGAATTTTATATTTTCATTTTAATAAAGAATCACGTGACTAATTATATATGAACAGTGACCCTCAGAGACAAGCCTGCAGGGAATTATCACAGGGACTCTCAGTCTTTCTCAGCTGGCACGATCCTTTTAGCAGTTGTCTGATTGTATAGCCTGCAACCTCTCTGCTTTGCTTCACCTACATCACTGTCGTGACATTATCTGCCACAGCAGACAGCTGTTTTTAATGAAAATGTAATGTAAAAAAAAAACAACAACAACTGAACACCACTCACTGGCACCATTTTTGCATTTAGCTGTGAGAGTCAGATATATTTCCCTCAAGAGGAGACGAGAAATGAACAAGATAAAAGGAGCAGGAGACTTGGACTTAAATTCATCAGGTGGACACAAATGTTGCTCCAAATGAATTCTAATCTCTTACTAAACCCATTAACAAGGTTGCTGTATCCATTTAAAAGTTGATATGATGATGAGACTAAAAGCTCACACTAGTTTTAAGATATGAGGATTACACTAATACTGATATTAATACTGAAACTGCTTATTGATACTTGCTGATAATCTCACTGATACTCTGCTCTGATCACTGATTTTTTTTTATCTCAATTTTATATCAAGTGAGTATAGGTGTGTTTAGGATCAAGAGGTGTGGTAACCTTCCTAGAGTTAATAAAAAGAAAAGAGCTAAAATAAAATGGGTTTCCTTTAATTATCAGGACAGTTTACACAAAGTTCAAACTTTGTGTTGACTAAAGCCACATTCACAAGGACGAGTACTACTGTGCAAATGTCATGAGTCACCCATCATTTCTTTACATTTTGCTGGAAAAATGGGAAATAGGTTTTAAAATCAATATTTGGTACGACCACCTTTATTCTTCAGCGGCAGCCTGACTCTCTTAGACAAACTTTGTTGTCATTTCTTTCAGTAGTCTTCAGGAATAGTTCTCCAGACTTCTTGAAGGACATTCAAAGCCCTTCTTTGGATATTGGCTGCCTTTTGTTTCCATTATCTGGCAAGATTATCCCACACTTTAATAATGTTGAGATCTGGACTCTGGAGAGGCCAATCCATGGCTATGATGTTCCATTGTGGATTCTTCTATCCAGGTGCACTTAGGCAGGGTAATTGGGATGACTCGAAAGCCTGGCTGTACCTTTCTGCTTTCATAAGTCCATCAATTTTTTTTTTTACAAGATCTCCAATGCCACTGGCTGAAATGGAGCCCCAAAACAGGCCAGACCCTCCACTGTGTTTTACAGCTGGCTGTAGGCATTCACTGTTCATTTGTTCACCACTGGTCACCACCTCTGTTCATGATGATGACATTTTGAACAAAATTTCAGAATTGGATTCATCACTCCCTCCTGTGCAAACATTTTCAGTCCAGTTTCTTGTGTAATGTGGCACACCTCAGCTTTTTCTCCCTCGTTCTTCCCTTCCTTAAGCATGGTTTCCTGAGAGCCACCCTTCCACTGAGACCTTTTCTGATGAGGCTTCGGAGAACAGTCGATGGATCAACTGAAGGGCCAGCTGCATCTCTCAGGTCCTGTGTCAGGTCTTTGCTGGATTTATTTCCTGTTTCTTAAGGACATGATCTCACACTGCACCACATACTGAGATATCACAAGTGTTCGGCTACTCGTATTTTGGAAATCACCTTGTTGGTGCAATAATATTATTTTATGTTTGTCACACTGTGTTATTTTTGGCATTTTTCACAGATTCAGCTAAAGAAATGGGAACAAATGATATGTTTCCGTGACAGGCTGCTAGAAAAAAGTGCCTAAAGATACAATTTAAAATTGCTTCTTTGCAAAGTTGTCTGTTACATGTAGACACAACACTGGTTCATCCCTTGGGTTAGATGCCTTTTTATGCTTGAATGATTTATAGCTCAGTGTTAAGTGGTTTAACAAGTAAAAAACATTCCTCTGAAAAAGATTGGACTGAAAATGAGTGACAAAGCAGCCAGTGTTCAAAAAAAAACTTTGAAAGATCTTCAAAAAGCCTGGAGAACTGCTACACAAGACCACTTAAAAAAAGAAAAGAACAGAAAATCTCCTAGTTCAAATTAAATACAATAAAATGGAAACAGGTAAGATGTCTGCAATGTTTGAGAATTTGCATGCCAAAAAGTTCAGTAGGGAAGCATGCACGGTTACAAGTGTAATGTTCTTTTTGCAAAATATGCAATGAAAATTGTGATAGAGATTTACTTTGAAGCCAGAGTATTTTAACATCAATCCAGCAATACGTAACTGAACGATTAAAGGCTAACATAACACTAC